>JAHBCN010011904.1:0-27950 GCA_019359885.1 Listronotus oregonensis
AAACACTATAAATACAATTATTACCGTTATTAAAAACACTATAAAAACAATTATTACTTGTGAGAAAATATCCTACGTAAAAAGTCGCGCGGGTGACACCTGTCCCCCAGTGAACTTTGCGTCAAAATACGGGCCAACGAATAGTTCGAAACACACTAAACTTTAACCTATCAATTGACCGGTTAATACTCGAGAGGTACTGAAAGGGGTGAAGCGAAATCCATTGCCTGCGTGATGTGACAGTGTGATAAAGTAGAGTGGGTGACAATTGTCAACCGCGCGACTAACGTAGGGTTAAAAAGTAAAAGGTAAATTGGGTATAAATAACTCAGTCAAATCAACGAAAATATTTCAAAAAGGGATTCTTAAAAAGAAGATAGGTTTAACGATTGGTCTCCCATAAGCGTTATACATATTTGAGTGGCTTACGGCACTAAATAAGAGACAGTTAGAATTTTTAAATTTTGTTATTATCTATACATATGAGGAGTCAATGTGGTTCAACGCACACCAAGTGGTAGGCTGTTTTTCCCCCTCATGGCACCTTCTGCAACTTGGGTCCCCATTGTATGAGCTCAACGAATTCTTGGATAGAAATAAAGTAAACAAACCTTGTTTGGCATAAACATATTCAGGGGGGCAAGGCGGGATAGTTCTTGTAAACACACTGAATAGCAACCTTGATTAAACACACTAAATTACATCACTCCGGAAATAATAACTTTTTCAATGTTTATGGCATTGTACCATAAATCACATTTTTTTAAATCGAGGATTCTTTATTTTTAAAAAATATTTTTAAAGCCACAAACTCATTTTTGTTTATTATCTGTGACAGTGACAGAAAAGATATGTCATTCACTTTATATGCTCAATTCGATTGCTGTTGATCAAGTCAGTTTACAAAACGTGTTATTGAGTAATACAACCTACTAGAAAGAGATAAAATGACATCGAAGTGCCCAGCTGACCAAATAAACCATGTGGCCGCTGCAATCGAATCTTGGAATGACAGTTCCAATAAATGTTTATATTTAAATCGATGTTGCCTATATTAACACATAAACCAATATTTTTAAATAATTTTATTACATTATCGTCATTATCAAGATAATATCCCGATTTTGATTTTTGAGATCTGGCAATTTGTCTATGTATTTCCAAAACAATAACAAACAGATCACTATACCAAACACCCTGCCTACAAACTGGCGTTGCGTTAATTCTAGTCCTTGAGTTCGTTGTATGAGCTTATCTTGTGTAGGTGTCCTCGTAGGTTAGAAGCCCTACTGTTATGTGAAGACTTTGCCGACTTTGTCTGAGTAGTTCTTTCTTCGTTCTTTTGGATAAGCCCTTTACGAAGCTTTTTCCATGTTTTATTCTATTGATGTTAAACCAGTATTCCTCGTGTTTGTTTCGGATCTATTTCCTAGTTTGCCCTCGTGCTGTGGTTTTGGTGAATCCAAGGGCAGGTTTTGATCCAAAGTAAAAAGTAGATGATTTCTGTCTTGCTAGCTGATCCGCTTTTCGTTGCCTTCTATTCCCGAATGTCACGGTGCCCACAGGAAAGTTACCCCGTTGCGTTTTTTTAGGACTTCCAGTTCTTTTTGGTATTCCCATGTCAGCCTGGACGTTACCTTGAGGTTTGCTAATGCCCCTAGTGACGCCTGGGTGTCTGTTATTATGCAAATTCGCTTGTTTTTATAAGCCCTTCTGTTGTTTTCTCTTGCATAGTGCAGTACAGCATAGATATGTTTCCGTTTGAAATACAGAACTGTGTGTTTTTAGTGGAAAAAATAATTGTGAGTTCCTTATTTCACTGTACACGCCCGCTTCATTTCCGGTTTACCAAAACATCCGTTTTCTATCGATTATTTTGGCTCAAAAATGAACTTTTATCATTTTGCCCGCCGACTCTTTGTACACTATATTTTAACTTAATATCCCGTTCAGGTTAAAAGTTACGACATCAATAGACAAATAGATTAGCAGACAGACTAACAGACACAATACAGACAGGGGCACCCTACTAGGTATATAGCAATGAACCGGACGAATTTGCGATTACCCTCTAAGCACTGCAGCCGAGGTTCGCGCGACCAACCGGCGCGCTTTCGTTTAATCCTCAGTAACTTTGTAACCACGGATGGGTTGGGATGTACTGCCGTATTTCATGTTTTTCATAATTATTTACGCATGTAGGAGATAAAATTCGCTATTGCTTATCAGAGATTTTGAATCAAAACAATAATAAAATTATTGTTTTGATTCTAAGGAAAGAAAACATGTTATTCTAAAAAATCCCAACTAAAAACTAAAAAATTAATTCTACATAAAAAAATTAAGTAAAAACAAAAAAAAATCTAAATAAAATAATTAATGAAGCAAGTATTCAAACAATCCACCGCCTTCCGCTAAACAATAGAAACTTCTTCGAACATTGTTTAACATCACAGGTGTAATTGTTTGAAAAACATTGCGAATTTTTACACGCAATTCATCAAGATTCATAGCGCGATCATCCCGAAAACCATAAATTTTGGATTTTGCATAACCCCAAAGAAAATAATCGTTAGGAGCCAGATCAGGAGAGCGAGCGGGCCACGGTATTGTAGCTCTCAATCCAGCAATAAGACGGTTTGGAAAAGTACTATTTAAATAATCCAAAACCAAACGTGTATTATGTGCTGGACAGCCATCTTGTTGAAACCACACTTCATTAAATCGAGGACCTGCCAATCGTCTAATTTCTGGAACTATTTGCTGTTGCAAAAGATCCAAATATTTTTGACCAGTTAAGTTACCATCAATGAAGTATGGCCCAATAACATGTTCCCCATAAATACCGCTCCAGACATTTACCTTTTGAGGACGCTGAGTTGTAAGTTCAAAATACCTATGTAAATTTTCCTGAGACCAATAACGGGTGTAAGTGGAATTATGCCTGCCATGGAGTGGAAATGTGGACTCATCAGTAAAGACAATGTTTCAAATAAAATCTTATTTTTTGCCTTATTCATATTTTTCAAACTCCATTCTCCTGATATTGTCCTCAGGATAAATTTCTTGGGTTTTTTGAACTTTGTATGAACGATGCTTATTTTTCATTAATATTCTCCTCACCGTTCTTGTACTTAAATCAACCTCATCCGCAAGCGCACGTGTTGACAATGTTGGATTTTCATTAATTAATGCCAACAAATTAATTTCTTTCGCTTTCCTTTCCTTATTAACTTCTTGGACGTTTTGTATTTTATGGTTTCTTGGAAAAACGCACCCGTATTTTTGGAAATTATTTATAATTCTTGAAATAGTAGTAATTGCAGGGTGTGGCATATTAGGATAATTCTCAGCAAATATATATTTTACCCACTGTAAAGAATTACCCCCATTATACCACTGAACAATTTTAACTTTTTCCTCAATTTGATAAATATCCATTTTAGGTTTTAAATGTTAAGGATTTTTTAAAAACACACGTGCTCTTACCTTAAATTCGCCAGGCGAAATAATTTTTATACATTTATAATTCCCAACAAACTGAAAATTATGTTACTTTGTTGTTTCTGACTGAACAAAAAAGAATGAATACACAAATAGCGGACGATTGCAAATTCGTCCGGTCCATTGCTACATACCTAAAGGGTGCCCCTGTCTGTAGATGGACCGACAAACAGAGAAAATTAGGAAGCCATGTTTTGGGGGGATCTTAAAATGGAAAAATCTGTAAAATTTGAAGGTGTATTTTTTTAATATAACAATATTTTTTTAAAGCTAAAAAAGGAAAAAGGTATCAAACCCCCAAAAAATTTTTAAAGTAAAAAATTACTTTAAAGCCGTCCCTGTAACGAACACAAACAATTTAAACTTTCCTGCCTCTACCAATTAGCCACATATTAAGACTAACAAGTTAATTTATAAGTAAACCGAGATTACATAACTTAATTTTAAACAAAGGCGAACAAATTTGTGTAAACAGGCATTAAAGACTGTTTTAACAAATATGTTTTGGCGAACATGGCATTTTCCCGTTAGTTTTTTTAGATCATTACTGCGTAACATAACAATAATATCTGTAAAAATAAATTCAATTGACTTTTTTGAAATAATATAATAAGTATTAAGGTCATTAATTGTTTCCAACTGGTTGAGTATGTGTTTGGAGATCGGTACGCAGTCAAGATCTCCTAAACAACCGAAACCAGAAAGAACTTACTGTTCGTGATGCTTATGCTATTTTTGCACGTTTAAAATATTAAGTTAATTGAGAATAAAAAAAAGACAAAAATATATTGTTTGGTGTATCAAACACCTTAATTAAATAAATATACAGCTGGTATATTAAGTCCCTCTAATAAAAAAAATATTATTTGTTATTATTAGTATCACATTTTTGTACGAAGGCGTAGAAGGGCCAAACAAATTTTTATTTTTATTTTCAGTACAAATTCTACGAAGGCGTAGAAGGGTCACACAAATTTTTATTTTTATTTTTAGTACAAATTCCGACTTACAACTCGGAATTCTGACTTACCATCTAACGAATTCCGACTTACAACTCGGAATTCCGACTTTACAACTTCGGAATTCCGATTTACAACTCGGAATTCCGACTTACAACTCGGAATTCGCTTAACTGGAATTCCGACTTACAACTCGGAATTCCGACTTACAACTCGGAATTCCGACTTACAACTCGGAGTTCCGAGTTCTAGGTCGGAATTCCGACTTACAACTCGGAATTCCGAGTTGTAAGTCGAAATTCCGAGTTGTAAGTCGGAATTCCGAGTTGTAAGTAGGAATTCCGAGTTGTAAGTCGGAATTCGAGTTGTAAGTCGGAATTCCGAGTTGTAAGTCGGAATTCCGAGTTGTAAGTCGGAATTCCGAGTTGTAAATCGGAATTCCGAGTTGTAAGTCGGAATTCCGAGTTGTAAGTCGGAATTCCGAGTTGTAAGTCCGAATTTCAAGTACTATTGGATTGTATTGTATTTGAAGTAAATGGGGTCGCTCGGCTCAACATAGCCCTTCTCACCCTTCGACCCAGGAAGATCTTTTGTGGATACCCTGCATTAGTTGATGCTCTCAATACCCAAACTTTTTGTAAAGTTGGAGATGTTCCGGGCGGCAAGTTTCATTATACTTTCGGGTGTCAAAAATGCTTCTTTTGGATATTTTAGCCTTTGGCCTGTTAATTCCATGTATTTGTTCCGTGGTTTCGCTCGATCTGTCACAAAACCTGCAGCATTCATTGTCAGTATTTTCCATATTTTTGAGCTGATACCTCAAAGAGCCGTGTCCTGTCAGAAAGTTGATGGTTCATTTTTTTAAAGTTCTAATAGCTTCTTGAGTAGGGAGATATGGTTCTTTCTGGTGCCGAGAAACACGCTATTCTTGAGGGAGCTTAATTTGCGCAGACGCTGGCTGTCAGACGGGAGTTAGCTCACGCGGGCTAGCTATATTATAGGATACTGCGCATGCGTGAAAAAATAATAGCTTTTACCTGTAAAATTTTACCTGTTAACTATCATATGTCAAAAACCACTATTTAGCTTACGTTGATGAGACCTATCTTAAGGTCCTATACATGCGTAGAAAAATTGGCGGCTGTCCCCTGTCAAATGTTATCGGTTAACTGCCGTATCTCGGGAACCATGTGATAACGTCATTGTAACTTAGGTCTTTTAAATTATGATTATAATTACTTAAATCGTCATTTAGCGGTAAATGCTTTCTGTCAACTGTCACATCTCGGGAACCACGTGACTTAGAAATGATTTGTAAAGTTTAGGATACGTAACATAAGGTTTTAAATCAATCAGCTTCGGAACAATTTTTTCGTCGACTAGTTTTCGGAAGTTATCGACTGACATCGGAAATTGAACCCAATGATGACTAAAATTGAAACGTTGTTTAATATTATAAAGCTGATATACCCATCGTTTAATAATTATATTATTTAAATCAACTGTTAAGACCTTAGGCTACGTATCCTAAACTTAACACCTCATTTCTAAGTCACGTAGTTCCCAAGATATGATAGTTGATGTGATAATGATGATAGTTTACATTTAAAACGTTAAATACACTCTATCTCTCTCCAACCTATAGGATAATTCGATATGCACACTAGGAACTAAAATATGGGCTTATTCTTTGACCTTAAAATTATTGGCACAACGTCAATAACTATTATCTTAATCTTTCTAGAAAGTTTCGTTTTTTCAACTCCCATAATAAGGCCACAATGGTTGATTTTCCCCAGGGGTTACCGTTCTTATCGCTAATTGATGCCTCTCGCCTCGACAGCTGTAGCGACCTTATGGTTTAGGAGAGCTGCATGCGGCTTTCACCATTTGATAAATGTGATGATATCACGTGATTATTGACATATGTCAATGAAAATACAATTTTTATATCATTTTACTATGTCCTATTAGCGTAAAAAAAAAATCCAAAAATGCAATGATTTACATGCCCTCACATCGCGTCCAAGTAAGATCAATTTCCTAAGTGTGGTTAATAATTGGAGCCAAAGGGTTTTTGTCATTAAAGGGTTAATTTTAATACCTTATTCACCGGTCGATTGGTATGCTTTACCCTATAATATTAAACATTGTCTTAATTATCAACGAGGTTTTATTCAGATTTTAGCCGATAAATCCTTAATGCTATCCCACGAAAAAACCGTTTTTGGTGCTGATTGATTTAAGACCTTAGGCTACATATCCTAAACTTTACAGATCATTTCTAAGTCACATGGTTTTCGAGATATGACAGTTGACAGATAACATTTGACAGGTTACAGACATCATTTTTTTTACGCATGCGTAAGACCTTAAGATAGATCTCATTCACATAAGCTAAATTTTTGAAGTCACTTGGTTTTTTGACATCTGATAGTTGACAGGTAAAATTTGACAGGTGACAGCTGTCATTTTTCCGGAATTTCGAGTTGTAAGTGAAATTCCGAGTTTTAAGTCGGAATTCCGAGTTGCAAGTCGGAATTCCGAGTTGTAAGTCGGAATTCCGAGTTGTAAGTCGTGATTCCGAGTTGTAAGTCGGAATTCCGAGTTGTAAGTCGGAATTCCGAGATGTAAGTCAGAATTCCGAGTTGTAAGTCGGAATTTGTACTAAAAATAAAAATAAAAATTTATGTGGCCCTTCTACGCCTTCGTACATTTGTCACATATTTTTCAACCTTAGCTGTTTAGTTCGACTTTGTGTGAGAGATAATGCTGCACGAAAGTGACGATTTTGATCTGGAAAATGCTCGCAATCCAGGATGTTTTGCTGTTATTTCCTAAAAGATTACACAAAGATATGAGAAGGTCTTTCAGCAGTTCAGGAACTGGTGCAATATTTCTATCTCTGATATTTACAAATTACTGATTGGTCCGTGACAACTTACCGATCAGAAGTCGATAAGTGTTTACTAACCGATCAGTAATTTGTAAACATCACTTACAGATAACATAATCAAACCAGTAAAGTTGCAATATTACCTGAGCGTGCAAAAATATATTTTTTACATTTGTTTGCTAAAAAGGGATTTTAAAGTATACCAATGAATCACACAATCTGCTGAAATTGTGGTTACTTTTAACCATTTTTTATGCCACAATTGGTTTAATTTGGTTATTAAAATTTTTAACAAATATTAGTTAATTGTTCTTGTAATAAAGTGATCGGCTATAAAAATGTAAAAGTTCATACAAGTAACGTTTTTAATAAACATTTCTTTTGATAACTATTATCGGTGAGTAATTTTTCATATTTTCTGTATTAATATCAATATAATAAATTTGATATTTTTATTCGGTTACTGGATATAATACTCTTTTTTAATTCCAGAATATTTTTCGTTGGATTAGCTGTTTTTTCAGAAATAATATTTTCAACTCCCTGAGAATATCAGTTAAATGTTCATGAGTTAAGTGGCTAAAAATGTTTTAATTGCATTGAGTTTCCGGATAAACACATCTGGGTTGTCAAAATAAAGTCTAGCAGGTTTTTACCATATGATCGTGGGCACACGCCGAAAGAAACTTTAAACAATGGGCAAGCTTCGATCCTGGTCCCGGGGTAAAGATACTGAGCCTGCTCAATCCTATTGAGCCCTTTGAACGAGCAGATCGCCTAAAACTGAAAAAGGGAAAAACTCCCCAAATATCTAAATACTTATCTACGTCGGTTGCAAGTCTAACACTTTTTTTAAGATAAAAATAAAGTATAAAAATAAAAACTAAAATAAATAGTATAAAAAAATTAAAACTTAAATAGTTAAAACTTTGATACAAATTAAAGATATTCTGAAATCGATTTTATAATTTTTGACGTATTGTCATCCATGACAGTTCGAAAGGTCAATAGGGCACGCTCAGTATCTATACCCCAAGACTAGGACCAAAGCGGTGCTATTGTATAAAGTTTCTTTGGATGTGTACCTCATAAGGAGTTTTATTAATGAATGCACACAACAATGCAGAATATACTTACGATGGGATTCTGGATTGCCTCGAACTAAAAAATGTGAAATAACCATCTAGTGTATTTTTTGCCGTAGAATCTAAAAACATACTTAAAAAATTATTTGAATTATACTAAAAAAGCATAAATATATATTTTTTTAAGGTGGCTTCTTATTTATTGGTTTGTTTTCAAAAGCGTCTTATCTTTGTCGACACTTAAAAAAATGCCTCTAGTAAACAAAATTAATTTAATTATCATTATAATTTAACATGTTTCTTTAATAAAATGAAATTAAAATTGTTAATAAAGTTTCTATTGATTTGTCAAAATATCATTAAGGGTCTTTTGCATTATCAATGTAAAACATTAGAACTAAATTCTTCGATGAATTTCATTATCCACGAACTAAAAGAAATAACTTTTGTATTTAGTTGTATTTTTTGCGTAAATTTATTTTAAAATATTTAAAATAAATTGTTTCTGTTGTAACAAAAAATAAATACAAAATTTCCTTTATTGAAAAATAGACCAATAAATAAAGTCTTCCATTAGAATATGTCAATTTTATGTCATAACTCTTTTATTTCAATTGAAATAAATTTCTTAAGTATTTATTTGGATTCCACAAAAAATACACAAGATGACTATTTAATTTTTTTGTTTAAAAAGCCACAAATATAACACTAGTTAGTTTTTATCGGAAGACCCTTTATATCTCGTATATTAGGTCAATATAAAGGGATCAGGTTATTACCTAGCATAACAATTCGCCCTCCTTCTAATCCCTCTAAACTTTGATACACTTAATTGATACAAATAACAATAAACTGTTTAATACCTACATCGGAAGAGGGAAACTATAAATAAGGGTAACAAATTTCAACATGTCATGAACAGAAAGTTTCCTTGGTTAAACTAATTTTATTTGTATTACCTCAGTTTGGCCATGAATTAGCTCGTTACGTTTAATATGGAACTAAATTGGCAGAAAGTGGGAAGTTTGTGTGCACTTAAATACAGAATAGGATTTGAAATATTTCAAATAAAGGACACGAATGCTACTAGGTAAACGTACGAAATTTATGAATTACATAACTGACGGAAAGTCAGTCAATAGTACACGTCCTTTTGTTTTTTTTTTAAATAGCTAAAAGGCCACCCTATATTAACTTTTACAAGAAATGCAGGAAAACAAAAGAACAAGATTTATAAGCAACTTATATATGACATTGTTTGAATTTTGTTACAGAAGATTCAAAGCAGATCTTTTTTATTTGTTTTACATCACTGGAGTTCTTTAAGTTTTTTTTTACACGCTTAGGTAATAGTGTAAGATTACTGGTAAAATTATGTTATCTGTAAGTGATGTTTACAAACTATTAATCGGAAAGTAAATACTTACCGACTTCTGATCGGTAAGTAATCACTTAGCAATCAGTGTTTTGTAAACATCAGAAATAGAAATATGGACCCATTTATAAATTACATTTTATTTAAAATGACATTACAATTACAACAGTTATTAAACGTAATTGGGCCGAGAAGGTTTCTGTTCAAAATCATCTCTTTCGCAATCTCTTGAGACATCACGCATTCTCTAGTTTTGATGACTTCTTCAACCGCAATAGATTTTTATGAAGGTTTTTTAAAAACCTGAGTTTTGTTTACCATTAAATCTTTAATATACCCTTCAGCTACCGCGGATGAACGCCATCCACAATGTCTTTTGAGACCAAAAATATCTATGCCTTGGTTTGCCAGTATAGTCGCTTCTTTGAAAGGCACATCCGGTGAAGGAGCAAAGGATCTGGCAAATTTAGGCATTTTGCAATTTTACTGGGCCAACTTCCTATTGTGTTTCTGCCAACTATCTGGTTTGTGACCTTGCTGTTGGACATTGTCAAGGATAAGTGGGATAACTGAGCATTTCTTAGTCGTTGTGCAGGGTATTTTTTTGTATAACGCTATATAGTTGACTTATTTTTTTGACTTGTAACCGTAAAATTGTGTGACATATGGTCCTTTTATTGAAAATACTTATTGTGCAAACTCGCCTTTATTATGGAGATCATATATTTTCATATTATTCAACTTTTCCCTTCTACACGCTTCAGTAAATTCCAAATTTAATGGTCACTTTTAAAGAAATTTTATCAGCAAATTGCTTTAAAAATCTTTGCATGTTACTTTTTGCTAAAAATCCTCGACTTTCTTAATCAAAGTTTCAAATTTTAAAATATCATCTTTTTTCAAAAATATTGTCCCTTTGAGCATCAAATATTCAGCCCATAAACTGCCTGGTGATTTTAGGGACTCATTTCTCCGGACAGGCTAGCAATGTCTTCTCTGTGACATTTTCGATGCGTTTGCCATTGCACCAGTTCATCAATTGTTGGTAGACCTTCTCGTACCTTTGTTTGGACTTTACGGGAATAATCATAGGCGTGCGCCCAGTGGGTGCCGTGGGTGCCGTGGCTAGTATGAAAAAGATTACTGTATTTAAAATATGAAAATTATCATTTGATAAGGTTCGATTTAAAAATTACAATCCTTAGACCCAAATGTATGAAATGAATCGTATCCAGTTTTATTCACTTCATTATTATTATTGTATTTACAAAGATCCGACATGACGTATCCCATGGCTCCGACCCCATAGGGCGTCATGCGGAAGGCCATCCGTATCGAAGACCACTCCTCGCGTCCGCTTGGTCAGTGATCTTCGGCCAAATTCATTTGCCTCAGTAAACGAAGGGACCCAAGGACAACAGATTTCTGCATTTTCATCACCAGTTGTTCGGGTGAATGTTGACATGCGAGAATACACTTAAGCTCCCCCAACACATTTTCCTTTATGCCCCCCAAAACGCCGACAATCAGGACAACCAATCGCACGTTATACTCTGGATAGAGCCTCCGAAGTTCGCCAAGTAGATCCTGATATTTGGCTCGTTTCTCCCGTTCCTTTACATCGATGTTAGTTTCCGCTGGGGAGGAGAACTTAATCACATACATAAAGTTATTCCTTTTATCAAGGAGAACGATATCAGTTTTATTGGCGCGAATTTGATGCGTAGTTGGGAATGCATAATTCCAATATATGCGACAGTTGTCATTTTCCACTACTGCCTCGATATCGCCGGGAGCAAATAGCAAAATTGCTGTTTCGTCAATGCCGTAATAATGTCTGAGGTGATAATAAAGTACCCGAAGCGCATCGTTATGTCGGTGGATGTAACCACTTACAGCATGCACTGGACAAGCTGACAGTAAGTGCATTAGTGTTTCGGATTGCTATCGACAAGCTCGACAAGCAGTCTCAGGAATTTATTTTATTATTATTTTTACTATTATTTTTAGAAAGATCCGACATGACGTATCCCATGCTCGACCCATGGTTGTCATGCGGAAGGCCATCCGTATCGAAGACCACTCCTCGCGTCCGCTCGGTCGTGATCTTCGGCCAAATTCATTTGCCTCAGTAAACGAAGGGACCCAAGGACAACAGATTTCTGCATTTTCATCACCAGTTGTTTGGGTGAATGTTGACATGCGGGAATACACTTCAGCTCCCCAAAACATTTTCCTTTATGCCCCCAAAACGCCGACAATCAGGACAACCAATCGCAGTTATACTCGGATAGAGCCTCCGAAGTTCGAAGTAGATCCTGATATTTGGCTCGTTTCCCCCGTTCCTTTATATCGATGTTAGTTTTCGCCGGGGCGGAGAACTCAATTACATACATGGAGTTATCCCTTTTATCAAGGAGAACGATATCTGGTTTATTGGCGCGAATTTGATGCGTAGTTGGAAAACATAATTCCAAATATGCGACAGTTGTCATTTTCCACTACTGTCTCGATATCGCCGGGAGCAAATGGCAAAATTGCTGTTTCGTCGATGCCGTAGTAATGTCTGAGGTGATAATAAAGTACCCAAAGCGCATCGTTATGTCGGTGGGTGTAACCACTTACAGCATGCACTGGACAAGCTGACAATAAGTGCATTAGTGTTTCGGGTTGCTGTCGACACGCTCGACAAGCTTTATCGGGGAATGTTAGAAAACTAGCTTGGTTTTAAACGTGTTTATCCCCCCACCCCGGCATGCTGGGAAACCCTCAGTCTCGGACTTAAACCACCCAGATTTCAAAAACCCAAACGTGAGCTTTCGAGATAGATTGAGTCTTTCTATGTTTCGAAAAAATACTCCGTGTTGCGGCCTTCTTATTATTATTATTATTATTAAATATTAATATTATTCTTATTATTACTATTATTATTATTATTATTATCTACCCACCAGCTTTCCCTGCGCACGCCTATGGGAATAATAGCACAACTGCCACCACACCTGCGTTTTAATCATTCTCCAGATCAAAATCGTCATTTTCTTGCTGTAATATATCTCACACAAAGTCGAATTGAACGACCTAAAGTTGATAAATCTGTAACAAATGGTATACTAATGACAAATAATAAATTTGTTGTAATAGAAACTCATTTAACCAGCTAGGTATTTAATTTGGGTGTTTAATATATCTTACAATATATAATTGTCTATTTTTGTATTCTTAATCAAGTCAATATTTTGAGCATAAAAAAAATAGCATAATCATAACGGTCAGTAAGTTTTTACTGGTTTCGGTTGATTTGGATATTTTGACTGCGTCTCCCAAAGACATCCTTAACCAGGAATAAAAACTTCTGACCTTTATACCTAATATACCATTTTAAATCCCGGATCCTAATGTTTCTGAGATATTTGTTGCATTTTGGAGATTTAGTATAGGTTTGAAACGATGCGCTTCTTCACTAACAAACTTCCTTGCTTTGGTCCCCACCTTAATATTAATTTTAACTTTTTAGATGATGATTTATGTATATTTGTAATGAGTTGCTTGCAAAAAATGTATTTTTTTTTGTTATATATACAAAAAAATATATAATATTCACAATTTAATAGCAAAACGATCTCCGAAAAAATATTATAACTAACTAGGGCATTTATTGGCGATTAATGCCCCAACCCATAAGAGAGATCGTTTATTTATGATTAATATTAACGTATACGAAATAATTCATTTAAGCATGATTTTCTATTACTAAACAATTATAGTAGAGGTTACTAAAAATAAGCAAAACAAACATTGAGTATAATAATAACCTTGTCATTTAAATAATAACAAAATTAAAATAATTAAGTTTATTGCCTAAAACAAAATGCAAAAAAAATAATTTTTACAGTTTAATACCAAAACGCTCGCTAAAAAAGGGGAATTAAAAATTCATTCTTTTGGCTTAAAAAATTTTAAAATTTTAAAAACGCGAGCTTGGGGGTTTAAAACGTCGATCTTTTTAAACGCCCTTTTTTAGTGGACCGCAAAAACTAAAAAAATGATTTTTTTATTTTTAGGTATAACTAAGAGACCTTTAAGTTTGCTTGGGCCCCTTGGGCATCAAATGGCCAATGCTTTTTTCGGGGGTAAAAGTTTTTGGGGAAAATGTCATAAATCTATCATAATTTTTTTTTCTTTTTTTTACACATACCTCCGATATCCCCTCATAATTAAATAGTTGATTTTTTTGGGGGTTTTAGTGTAAACAAAAAGACTGTAAAAATTTAAAAAATTTTTAAAAAAAAAGGTTTTTTTTTTTGTCCCCAAGACAAACTTAACATTTACTTTTCTACATCTTTTTTTGGAAACCCGAAAATTTTTTTTTTTTAAAGGGAATTTTGTAAACTTCTGCGTATGAAATGGATTGAAAAAATTTTTTTAAAAAAATCCCTTTTTTTAGGAAAAATTTTTTTTGAAGTTATCTTACCTAAATTTAAAAAAATTTTCCGTTCGCCATACGCTGCCCCCGGGGGTGCCTCGCTCTTGAAAACCCCCCGCCCTTTTTGGGGCAAAAATTTTTTAAAAAATTTTTTTGGTTTTTGTTTTTCCCTTTTTTTTTAAAATTTTTTTTCCAAAAAATTTTTTTGGTTTTTTGGGTTTTTCCCGGCCCGGGAAATTCCTTTTTTAAATTTTAACCCCCCTTTTTTTTTTTCCGGGTAAAACTTTGATCCAAGAATTCATAAAATTTTTAGAAAATTTTAACTAAGTAGCGCCTTAAAAACAATATTAGCAAATTAGCACTAAAAACAATTAAAATAACTCTAAAGAAGGCGTTCAGTTTTTTACAAAAATGCAGTAAATTTGAGGTTAGGTTTGGTTATGTCACCGTATTTTGTTCTTATTTCGTTGGGGTTTGAATAAAAAGTTTTATTTCTATTTTCATAGGAGTGTAGAAAATATTCGGTTTGCAATACTAATATTGTTCGGTAAACGGTGAGTAATTGAATTAAATATTACATAAAATAAGTGCCATTGACATCGTTTTCTCAATCTAAATCTGAAGAAAGTTCAAGCCTGGTTCAAAAAAGACCGCGAAAAACAATTTATTTCGACCTAGTACTAAAATTTCCGAAATTGTTTCATCTTTTAACATAACAAAAAGTTTTATTTATAAAAATTATTTTAAGTTTTTAACCAGTTTATAAACACAAGACTGTTTAACTGTGTGTGATTTTTAATTTTCAAAGGGGTCAGAGAAAAAAGTTTATTTAGTTATATTTATGTTATTGTATAACAGAATGTATTGTAGTAAAAAGTCATTTTAGTTCGTAATTAGTTAATTAGAACAAGACTGTTTAACTGTGTGACTGATTGTACTATAAGTTAAGGAGACTTACTGACATACTTCACTCTTTCAAAATAAAATAAAACATGATCATAAAAAATTGTCTCTTTTTCTTCAAAAATTTTAAATACCCGGGTACCCGGGTATACCCGAATATATGAGAAAATAATACGCGATACCCGGGTATTAAGAAGGGTCGGGTAAGCGAAAACCATGTTTGATCATATTTAAAGCAATTTTTTAGACGAAAAAAAAAGCTGACATCGCAAAGACGCTACGCGACGGCCGACAGCCGGCGCGGCTGCCTGTCGAGCCAAAAAACCTGCCGAATACACGTATGCTCGTTATTTTAATTATCAATATTTCAAAACTATGAATGGTACACTACTGCGGTTTTTTTTTAAACTTTGTTGCCATATTAGCTTCATTTCATACGCAGATAGTATGGCAAAATTCCTTAAAACAAAAAAGTTTTTTGATTACTCTAAAAAGTGATGTAGAAAAGTAAATGTTCAAGTTTGTCTTGGGTTTACAAAAAAAACAAAGCCTGTTTTAAATAATTAATTGTTACAGTCACCTTTGCTTACATTTGCTCTATCATTCAAAAAAAGATAATCTCAATTATTTTAAGTAGTGACGGAGATATCGCGAGGTATGTGTGAAAAAGTAAGAAACAATAATTATGATAGATTTATGACATTTTCCGCTAAAAAAAAACGCTGACCTCCTAGAAAATGTCGTCATTGGTCATTTCAGATGCCCAAGGACCTAAGCTATCGTTCTGTAAAGGTCGCATCTGGTTATACCCTAAAAATCAAGAAGGAAGCGACTTTTTAACGTTTTGCGGTCTACTATTTGGTTAATAGCTATTAATTTAGATTTCTAAGAATATTCATTTTATTGGTAGATTTTTAAAGGGTTTTAGCTTAAATTCAACATTTATTTTTATTTCCTATTTTTATTAAAAAAAATTATATAGAATTATTTCCGTTTGATAGTGATTTTACTACTATGATAACTACTACTACTTAAATTTTAATATATATGTTTTTTTAAGTACATTTTATGCCAGAACAATACCGTTAATAATATAAACTTCAGCCAACAAAATACAATTTATTTAACAGTTAAAGAAAATCAAGTGACGATAAAGCTATTTATACATGACCGGCAACAATAAAAAGCTTATTGGCTTGAAGAGGAAGAAGCTTATTCTAAGCGATTGCGTGGGTTCAAACCAGTTCATTTTAATTAACGTTTTTCATTTTGAGAGGGTAAATTTACAGTTTATTTTAAAATTTAAGAATGGTAATAAAAGATTACTTAGTTTACCGAGTTTATTTCAGTTTCATAACAGTGACACGAAACATCTGTATTAACATCAAATATTAAACTTTAAAAAATGGTTGTCAAATATTGATTTTTTTAAATCTTTATGACAGCTCGCGAAGGATTATTAAATATGTATATTATATCCTACGGATTATATATACATATATAAACCTAAGTACCAAAGTACCGTGAGTGCCGGGTTTTCCGGTGTTTAACCCATTTCTTCCCAGTTGTTCCGTCAACGTTGTCCAAGCACTGAAACATGCAAATTGTTGCATTTCACAGCACCTTTTAGACAACGCGGTAGTGCCACCACGGACGTTATTTTAAATAACTACTACCTTATCGATGTTGATAAACAACGTCATTACATGGACCCTTTTTTATGGACTATAACCTAACAGCAGAAACATATTTGGACGTATTTTAAAATCAAATTAGACCCGCCTCGGAAGCAATTGTTCGGGAAGATCAAATGATCTGGTACCAAATGGATGGTTGCCCGGCCCATAATGCCCGTATGGTTAGAGAGTACCTGGAAAATGCTTTTACCGAATGACTTCTTTCTGTGGGGTCACTTAAAAAGTGTCATTTATAAAAGTGTCAAATTTGAGAATCTAAACCAGCTACAAAACGCTATTTCGTTAAAATGTAATAAAATTTCGCCATATTAACTTAGCAATGTTAGAAATGAATTTTATGATCGGTTGGGATATTGTTTGCTGTTAATGGGGGATTGTTTGAACATTTGATTAATTAATGTTTTTATGTAATTCTTTATTATTTTTAAAAAAGTTATTGTATTTTATTTCATTTTATTTTTTCATACCTAGTAAAATATCAAGAGTTCGGTTCTCTCTTTTTTCGGATCTATTTTCGATCTTCTGAATTAAACATTTACAATTATTTATTGCGATGGCTTTGGACGCGAATTTACTGACAATACGTTTAATGGTTGAAATGGACCAGATATGGTTGATGGAAAAATAAATTGAAAATATTTCAGATACTGCTATTGGTTTAACTAAATTCTAGTATGATAAAATAGTAATAATTGTTATTAGTTAAATTTAATTGTTACATTAAATAAAAGGTTTGATAAAAAAATAATGTTAACGTGTCTTTTACTTTGAATGTAATGGTTGTGAGCTTGATAAAACGAAAAAAAAATCTTTATTCGGCTGTACGTCAGATTTGACAAAGCCTTATAACAAATTGTTTGCTGGTGGGTGATGTCTGTTTGGTTTTACCTGAACTGAAAATTTGGTAATATTGCAATTACATTTAATTGAATAATTCAAGATTCGCTTATTAAAATTTTTTGAAAGTTGGCACGAGGGCTTGTCAGATTGATCTCTTTAAAAATGTATCTTTACATTTTTCTATAAAATGTACAGGGTAGCCAATAATTGACCCCTCGGCGACGACCACCCGGTTTATATATATATATATATATATATATATATATATATATATATATATATATATATATATATATATATATATATATATATATATATATATATATATATATATATATATATATATATATATATATATATATATATATATATATATATATATATATATATATATATATATATATATATATATATATATATAATATAATATATATATATTATATATATAATAATTTCTAAAGGATGTTAGCATACTTTGTTTAAAAAATTGCCTATTCTTGAGCTATAATGATTCAAATGGAATTTTGTGTATGGCAGTTTACAACAAGTACGTTGTCCCCCATGCAAAATTGCGTTAGTGTTTTAAAACTCGTACGTCGTCGAAAGGGCAAGGGTAGTCTAATTTCATTTGCAAACTTCAAGCAGGTAACTTTATTTCGAAATTTAGTTTTTGTCAATACGTTGCAATTCAAGGATACAGTATAATATTATTCAAAATGTCACAATAGGTATGTAATAGCTTTTTAATGGACGTGAACAATTAATGATCAAAGCCAATTAAGGGTTGATGTCATTAATGGCCAATGTGTGCTCGAGTTAGTAAAATATTTTTTCGGCGATCGTTTTTCTTCATAATTTTTAGGATGTATTTCGGTTTAAAGCCATCAACCATCCGATTGACAAGATTCTGTTAGGTACAAAGTATGTCTGTACAGAAATAATTGTAATTTGGCTAACATACAAACACACCAGTGTGTTATTTTGATTTATGTCAATGCGTGGTAATTTTAGTGAAAAATAGTTCTTGTAGGAGTCACCATCTTCTACCTAGGGATCTAAAACAGTAACTTTAATTTTGCTAATGGATGAATAGGTTAATTTTTATAACAAAACTAGATGAAAAGCCTGTCTCCGCCAGGCGAGAGACAATATTAAGTAGCCTCTGTCTCCGTAAGACGCCTTCCGTACGGCTAACGGTAAAAAAACACTTTTTTGCTCCTATTTTTGTCCCGGGGGCGAAATTCAAAAACGGGCTTCGTTAGATTCTAGCCACTGCTAAAGACTACCACTGTGCCAAATTTCACGATTTTAGCTCAAGCCATAACTTCAGATCACGTGGACAAAAAAAAAATAAAAAAATTATATAATATATATATATATATATATATATATATATATATATATATATATATATATATATATATATATATATATATATATATATATATATATATATATATATATACTATATATATATATATTATATTTTTTATAATAATCAAATTAGCAAATTATATATATGGATAACAGTTAGCATTACTTCTTCCGCAAAAAAGAATTTTTTGGGTGTTTTCTATTTTTAATGACATATTGTAGTATTTTTTGTTTAATATGTATGTTTAATTATAATGGGTTTTTTAACGTGATTCGCAGGTTCATGATAAAATGATATCAAGCTTAGAACAATTTTTTGACTTAATTACAATACTTATTATTATTTTTATTAAAAAAAACAAGCATTTTTAATCTTATTTCTTTTCGGTAAGTTTTATTTATTATTTCATTACTTCTTAAAATACAGTATAGGTATTTTTCTTGCTAAATATTCAAATTATTTAAAAGCTTATTTTAGGAATTTGATTTCTTTTTTAAACCCCTATTGTAAACAAAGTTGAAAATGTGGTTGAAGTCAATATACTAAGTGACAAATACATGCAAAGACATGTTTATTTAAAATTTATTTTATTTTTAGGTGTTTTTTAGGTGTTTAGCCAAATAAATGATTAATAATGCAAATAAGTTATGGCATTGATCTGAAGAAGTATTTTTTATCCTTTTGAGATTTTGTTATGAATATAGAGAGATCAGTAAAAAAGTTGGTCTAATTTTAGATCTCAGTACTTTCAGAGGCCGAGACTTTTGGATAGAAACTTGACTCTTGTTTTACATAAGTGTTTCTGGTGGAATCTTTTCTCATTTTGTTGTGGGTTTAATGAATTAAATACAATCCTGCTTGCAGTTCTAATTCTAAGGCATAATTTTTTTTGGCTAAAAATAACCCTTTATACCTAAATAGCGCTTCTGCTAAATATTTTTTTATATACGAAAATCTATAACAGAGTTAAAAGCTTAAAAATTCAAATATAAAAATTTTTAGCAAAAAGGTTATCTAAGGCCATCAGTTCTTTAAAAGTTAATTCCAAACTAGTGGGGAACTGTAAACAGGCCCTGGAAAAAGTCGGCTTGGCAAACGAACTTACGGTAGCCTGGGTACCACGCCACGATGGCCACCCAGGTAACGAAGAGGCCGACGACCTAGCCAAAAAAGAATCAGCTATGGAAATGATAGGCCCTGAGCCATTCTGTGGAATCTCGGCAGGCCTCTTTAAAGCATCTATTAAGAGCTGGGTAGACAGAGAGTTTCAAAGCCGGTGGGTACAAACACCAGGACAACGACAGGCAAAGCAGTATATTAAGACCTGCTCGGCCAAGTTTACTCCGGACCTACTGAGCCACAGTCGTAAGGTCGTAATGATAACGGTAGGTCAACTAACAGGACATTGCAAACTCAACAAGCACCTGGAAAGAATAGGCCTGGTGGTGGACGATAGCCTGTGTAGGTTTATCCAGGAGGCTGAAGAAACAGCCGTACGTGTGTGGTGACACTGCGAAGCGCTATGTAGGCTTAGGTTTACTAGGCTTGGTGAGGAAAAGCCAAAACCGACGAGATATATAAAGTGGCCAGTGTCAAAACTCTGGATTCTAGTTAAGAAGGCGGGCCTGGACAAGGTACTCTAAAGAACGATAGGAGAAACCACAATAAATCTGGTAAGGTTGCAGTGGTGGAGGTTATTTTTGCCATCTCCGCTCAAATAATCTAATCTCATCTAGGTTTTTTATTAGGCAAAGCAAGAGACTTGACGTGCTTTTTAATTAAAATAAATTTTATGCAAGGGCTTATTATGACGTTAGAAGGTTCAATTAATCGAATATCTCAAAAACCACTCGGCAACTAGAATAATTATGTGAATTCACATTTTAAATCTCAAACCTATATGTGGAACGATTACAAAGTTATGATAGAGGGAAAATACACCACACACAGTGCGTCGGGCATACAGAAGGTTTCAGAAGTGCACCAACTTATGTGGTACAAAAAAAATAACATTTAAAATAAAAGACATAACTAATTTTTACAATAAATATTTAAAGTGTCCACCGCTTGTTTGAACACAAGCATTAAATTTCTCTTTTATTATGTTTTAGAAAAAATTAAAATTATTTTTAATTTAAAAAATTATCCTTTTTGTACTTCGCAAGTTTAAAATTAAAATATCTCGAAAGCCATAAAGTTAATCTAGTTTATTCAAGGATAATATTTTATTGTATAACTTAGCAGAAAATAAGCACCATGTATTAACACAAAAAGTTATAATAAAATAATGAAAAAAAAAATGCCAGAAGCTACACCACTGGTCCATAACAGTACAAAAATTTGTCATCACTTTATCTTAATGCGACCGTTTTAAAGCTATGTTTATATAATATTTTTCTTTTACTTTTTGCCAAGTAATTCAACATAAATAATATATGTTTTTCAAAATACCCTGTACATTTTTAGAATATTTTTATATATCGTTTGATATACGTTAAATAAAATTGGTAAGTTTAAACTAATTTATTGGTTGTGTAAAACGAATGACCCCGTAATTATATTGTTTCTGTAATATTTGCTCTGATTATCTATCATTTTCCAGTCGAATTAATTTATTTTCATTCAAACCTTCTGAAATTACTTAAAATTATATTTAGCAGTAATGCAAAACCAAAATTCATTTTAATATATGCATAAATTGATATTTAGCTGTTTAGTATTTAATTCCTTTATTTGCTTTTGCTGTTTATACGGTTTTACGCTTTTTAATTTAGGGTATAAAATAATATTTAAATTAAATATTGTTTGAAAAGAAAATGTCCCTGCAGGGTATAAAAACCAAAGCCTTTTTATTTTAAACTATTATTTGAGTTTCTGCCAGATGGAAACACATCAAATTAATATTTAAAAATATTTTATTTTATTAACAAACAATATGTCTCGAGAGAGACATAAATTCATCACACAGGGATGTAATGATATGGAATGCCATTGGATATGGTAGCAGATTATTTCTATTCTTTATAAGAGGTCATGACAGCCCTTTGGTATATTCAAAAGTAGAGAAACTACGTGTCCATCCACATCTTGAGACGATCTAAAACTCCATTTTTCAACAGGACAACACCAGATAACAGTCCCATTGCCAATAGCCTGACACCCAGTCTAAGTCGCTGAAACTTGCGCTACATATTCTTTTCAAGTGTTTTGGGTGGCAGGAAATATTTTCGCCTTTACCGTCCGCCTGAATCATGCAGCCGCTGCGTTGTATTCGGGATTTAACAAGTGAGAGGGCAATATATTTTTCCGCCTTGGGCCAGTACGAATTGATTCGTTGCATGAGGTAAGTTATTCGTTGCTGCCTCGCTTTCGCGTGTCTAAATAATAGAAGGAATGGCAAATAATGTACAGATTTTTTTAACGGTAAGTTTTCCTGACCTTTGCTCGCTGACAAAATACATATAAATTACTTAGTAGACCTATGCCAGATTTAAAGTTTACTTAGACTGATAAATCCACAAAAGGCGGTTGTTTAAAAAGGAATTTTAATAAAGACAGTTATGGGACGTAAATAGATATGCCCCTGCAACACAAATGAAACGCTTAATTTGTTTTCCGTGCTTATTGTTTTATTTAGACGGCCAATTTCTGTACTATAAACTAAAAATAAAAAATGCTTTGCATTAAAATAAAATGTTTTTTTTAAAATAGCCCCCCGATGTACTAAGGCACGAGCCGCTACTGGGTAGGATGCAATAAGATACCCCAAAAGGCTAAAAAACACTTCTTATGATCAATGCCATAAACTATTTGCATTATTTATCATTTGGTGTTGCCTTTTAGTAGGATATTAATTGCTTTTTTTTTAAGTCATACTTAAATCATAATTAGTAAAAAAACTTTTACTGCAGTGGGTAGGTATGTTATTACAAAATCCTGCTATAGTATTCCTGTAACTCAAATCCGTACTCTTATCAATGAAGCTTCGCGGTATTATTCACCTACTAAAAGAACTTGGTTTAACTTAGAGAATGAAAAAAGAGGCATAAAGAAATTCACTGGAAAATTCGCCAGGTCAAAGACAGGCGAATAGATTCATCTCACCATCGCCTAAGTATAATAAGCCCACCGCTGTGTTTGCATCTCAATGTCGTGGTTGGGCCCAGTAGGATCTTTTGTAACATGCGCTGGAGTTGCCGATTATCGGCAACTCCAGCCGCTAGCGTATGGGACGAGATCCGAAGCTAAGATGAACATAAGGCTTAACTCAAGGTGTTAGCATACCGTGCTGATGGGTGAATGACATCCTGTGCCTTAAACAGGTGTCTCCAACGGTGCCTCAGAGACACAGGGCGACCTCTCGGAGTATCTAGCCTTGCTGTGGTAATGCGAGGCTCTGCCGTGGTGGACTATTACTTCCCTAGCTTCAAACAGAAAGCGGACAAAACCGCTTTCATAGGAAAAAAGTGACAAAGGTCACAAGCAGACAAGGGTGTGCCGAGCGAAACGGGTGAATCCGTTTCTAAACGTGCCTCTAAAGTCACAGGCGCCTATTTCACGGGGAAGGGCTAACCCATCCCGAACAAGTAGGTGCTTAGAAAGGGATCTCTGAGCCCAAACAGAAGCCGGACAGAACCCCTTTTGTAGGAAAATGGGTTCTCTGGCTTTAAACAGAAAGCGGATAGAACCGTTTTCGTGGGAAAAGGCCAAAGATACGGCCTCAGAAGGTACATCTGGTTCCTGTAACAAGGACCTGGTAGCTACCCACGTCACTATACCGGGAGAGGAAGGCATGACAAATCTTATCGTCTGCTCGTCATACTTTCCAGGAGACATAGACACCAGAATACACATTGTGCTCGTGTCCGGGAAGATGTAAGAGGTAGGTAGGTTTAAAGTGAGTGTGTATAACACCCTTCCACCGCGACCGATCGGTCTATTGTGGCTCACACCTTTTTATATTTCTTCCAACCAGGTCCAGACTCCTAATAAATCTGATGATCCTGTTAGGAGAGAGAGATCTTTCACCTCCCCCGGCAACAAGGTTCATTGCCGAGGATTGCGAATCTTAGTCGTGCCATTGCTGGGCACGAGCACAGTATGCCGATTCATCCCCCTCCACATGCGCATTCGGCGTCTTCCGAAGATGTAAGAACTTTCTCCCAATTTGATATCGGATTTATTAGAAGTCTGATCCTATTGGGAGAAATATAAGTAGGTGTAAGCCACAATAGACCGAGCGGTCGCGGTGGAGGGCGTAAAAAGTCCACTTACTTTTAACCTAACCTAACCTAAGTATAATAAGAAGCTATTAGAACTTAAAAAAAATGAACTCGGGATAATCACTAACTTCCTGACAAGACCGACCCTCTGAGGTATTAACTCAAAAAGATGGGAGAGACTGACAATGAACGCTGAACGCTACAGGTTTTGTGACACATCCAGCTAAACCGTGAAATAGATACTCTGCGAATGCATGGAGTTAACACTCCAGAGGCTAAAATATCTTTAAGGAGCTTTTTTGACTCCCGAAGATATAAAGAGACTTGCCCCGAAACATCTCTAACTTCGCGAGAAGTTTAGAAATTAAGGGTATTAACTAATGCAGGGCATCCATAAAAGATCTTCTTAGGTCGAAGTGGGAGTAGGACTATGCTAAGCCGAGCAACCCCATTTACTACAATACAATACAATACAGTATTATTAAATTAAAAATTTGAATAATAAAGCACAATGCATTTTAAATATTAAAAAAGTAGTCCGCCTCTGCTGTTTATCCAGATTCCATAGGGAACAGATGACTCTATCCTTCTCTCTCGCTCTACAGGAAGTCAGAAATGTTCCAAATTTATTCCCTCTCACGCTCAGACAGTCGCTTTGTCGCGTTTACGCATCCCACTGACTCGTTTTCATTTCGACTCTCGGATATTACATGTCGAATTCAGTTTTATCTCTAACGTTCCTGCAACGAGACTTTTTATCTTTCATTAAAACTGATTAGTTGGCAATGAGTTACGCGTGATTTTAATGTGCTTATTTTATACAGACGGATGTCTGCGTCGGCCAGACGTTAATTGAGACTTTTAGACGACAAAATGCGGCGGCGGCGGTTCGGTCCAAAATTTCGATATAGTTAATTTGTGTTTTGCGTATTTGTGGCTTGGCGAACATAGACGGAGTTTCGCTGATTATCCGGTAAGCTATTTTGGTTGTTGGGGTTTGGGAGATAAGTGGAATGACCTAATAAAACTTTGCGAGCTGCATAACATTGTAGGCTAGTCGTGTGTCTTATTAAACTGATTAACGTAAAGTTTAAATACAAAATAATACAATAATTATTTTAACCGCAATATAATTGTTGGATAAAGTTGGAGTAAATTAGTATATTCGCAAATTTGATGTAAAAGAAATTTAATACTAATTGTTACTGTACAGGTAACTACTCCATTTTGACATAGGGTATCTCCGTAATTGTTAGTGATATCACATGTGCTTTTTTTGTATCAAACTTAAAATAGTTAAATCAAAATTTAAAAATGACCCTGTACAAAAATATCTTATACACAAGTTTCTTTTTATTGATTGTCTGTCATTCTCAAAATAAGTATACGGGGTCAGGTAGAAAAGTTATTCGACCTAACTTTATTTTTTAGATAAAACACCCTGTGTGTTTTATTCTAAAAAGATAAAATAAATTCTCTTTTAAAAATAATATATACCAATGATGATATTAGTTTTCTATGCAATTTATTAAAACTTTATTACTTTAAACCACAGTAGGCTGAAATAAAAGCTAGTATCCTGAAAACAAAACTATGTTGACATTGTAGCTGAAAAGACATTACACAATATTTTTTTACCATACAGTAAAACAAGAAATAGTTGGACAAGAAAGTAAATTAAAACTATAGAAACTTTGAAACGAAATAAAAGATTCAGATTAAGGGAAAAAATCATGGGAATCATTGCAAATGTTCGAAAGTCCTTTCGTTGTTTTCAGTGCACTTTTGATATCTTTTTTGAACGGATTTAAAGGCATTCATGTTGTGTAATGGTTTTATTTTTTGCAGAGGCCGAAGATATAATAGAAGGGAAAACACGCGGAAACATTCCTTGTAACATACATACTGCGTGCATCAGGCCCAAACTTAGTAAAAATATTTAGTAAAAGTAAATTTTTTAAATTATTAATAACTATTTAAACCTAACCGGCCGTTGCCAGGTGTAATGTCACTCACAATTTTTTAATATTTTTAACAAGAATAAAAAATATTTTCTTAACAAGTTTTGCTAAAAAATCTAAAGATGGTGTCATTATTATTCTACATATAAAATTTTTTGCTACTACGGCTATATAAAAAAAAAACCTTTTCATATTTTTCTGTTATCCTAATAATTTTTTTTTTGATAATACAAATGTACAGAGTTATTTAAAGATGACTAAGTAGGTTATTTGTGGTTAATTCTATATTTAAAAAAAATGCAAAATAGTTTTTTTTTATTTTTTTCTTAGAATCCCGAAAAAAAAAACATCTAATTTGTATCCCAAATCAGACCCGCTTTAGAATATTGTTCTCATGTCTGAGGAATGGCGTCCCCCACAACACTTAGCATTCTAGACTACATTCAAAGAAAAACCGTTCGTCTTATTAATGCTCCCTCTTCTTGCCCACCGTCGAGCTGTAGGGGATCTGTCGCTCTTCTATAGGTTTTTTCATGGCTTCTGCTCAGAGGAGTTGGCCAGTATAATTCCGTCTCTAGCAGCTCCCAGCAGAGCAACACGTAGTGCAACTTTTATACATCCTTTACAGTTCAGTTGAGACGCCTCGAACTTCCCTTTCTTGTTCCTTCTTCCTAGAGTGTCAAAACATGGAACCTGTTTGCCCGCAAGTTTTTTTCTTTCCCTTCCTTTACCAAATATTTAAGTCCGGGAAAGCTCGTCTCACCCCCCTAATTGGGGCCGGTGGGTATCAGATGCGCGGTTCAAAAGCAGATTTTATGGGCGAAAAATGTGTCCGTGGCCTGGCTCTAATCTCTTAGGGTCCTAAATCATGCCCCCCCTAACCCCGGGCTAGCAGATCGATTTTTTTACAAATTCGTGGGCCAGTTCCTACTTCGTAATTGATGCTTAAACAAAAAAATATATTAAACTGGTTAAAAACCATGTTTGGTTTTTTGATCCCAAAGTTTTTTTAGATGTTGTTCTATACAAAAAAAAATATTATTCATTGTTACAGCTATGGAAAGCCACGAATTTTGTACTGGGTTTTCAACTGATGCGTTGTAGTTAATAATAATAAAAAATGGCGAATACGACTGAACATGCTCTTGCTTTCTAAATAACTTTTTGTTTCATCAATGTAACACAATCATAATTGAAAAAAAATCACTTTTAATTATTTATTTCGGTTAAAAAATCAAAAAAAAAATGTATTGCATTAATCTAAAAAGTCATAAGTATGATTTTCAACATAAAAAAAATATTTCCTTGGAGCCTTTTACCTACTAACATCGTCCCTAAAAAACGATCATTTGTTAAGAAAAAAGAATAGCGGTATAACCTTTTTCTCCCCCCAACATGCTCAATGGTTGAAAAAAATATATATACCCCCCTCTGCGTGCTGGTTTGTCCGGGGGTCTCCGCGTCGATCTATCGGCACGTTGGTTCCCCCCGGGAAAGGTTATGCCCCTGATTTTTTTTCTTTTTCGCACTGCCAAACGGCAAGGCTGCCTCTAAAAAAATAAATGCTCGTTTTTTATAAAGACATTAAGATGTTTAGAAAAAATTTTTTTATCGCTTAAAACATAAGTGTAAGCAGGAAAAGAGTTAACGTTATTTGTAAAAACATTTTTTTCCTTCTGTTTATAATTTTTCCAATCTCCCAAAAAA
>JAHBCN010011905.1:0-28010 GCA_019359885.1 Listronotus oregonensis
TGGGAAAATTCTGACTTCAAATTCAATTAACCCCCCAAAAAGTACCTACATTAGGATACCAATGTCAGTACCCAGGATCACAACTTTTTATATTTTTTTTGTGTACCTCTGTAGTCTGTAATCTGCCGTGTTCAGAAAAAAATCTGGAGGTGTTAAATCCGGAGATCGTGGTGGCCATCCTTATAGGTCCATGTGTTTTTATACAACGATTCAATACTCTCTTATTTGAAGAGCGTTATCAGTCCCGAGCCGTTTTGTTCTGACGTCAATTTTAAAGCGCTAGACGTAAACTTTAAATAGTAATTACGCCGAAACTAATTTTTTTTACAATTTGAGAAAAAATATTTGGCAGATGGTTTTTTTTATTTGACGTGTTTTTAGATGAAATTAATTTTTATTCACGGAACTCATTTCAGGGAGTCTTATCCGTCCCTGGTTTCTACTTTGTCCACCCGGCCCTGACCCGTGTTTGCTCTAAAATCAGCAGCTTCCGACCTAAAGAACAAAGTGCAGCAATCAATCGTCAGGGGGGATGAAACTGTCGGTCGACATTTGCCCTAACTACAAACTAGATTGATAACGTGATTAAGGCGTCTTAAATTGAAAATAAAGAATAGGTTAGACTTGAATTTCGTGTAGGGTCGACGATCTCCCGTTTTCATCGATTTTACATTAGGAGCCTTAATGTCTTGGTAGTTTTTTTAACGTCGTAAAAAACAAATAAGTACATACCAAATTATTTAGGAATTTCTCTTTATTCTAATTCGGTAAAGCAAGGCGGTTGATTATTTGGAGAAGAAGAAATAAAGGGTTGTTTTTCTTTTGTGATGCCTGACAAACGTTGAAATTTATTAACTCAGGCTCTACTTTGAGTACCTAACAGTGGCGGCTCGTGGGTTAAAAAGTAAGGGGTTGCAATTTAATGGTTCTTTAAAAAATAAATAAACTAACAATAAAGAAAATAAATAGCATACAAAAACGTGGCTGTGTGGCAAAGTTGTTTTCTATAGAGCTCAGCATTAAATGTTCTGGTAAAATTCCTTTTTTTACTAGTTGTACAAATTGTTCTACTTTTAAATGAAGAATTGGCCTCCCAAGTCTTTTTATTTCCGCTTTATCAGCTAAAGATCGGCCACCAAACAGCTCTGCAATTAAACTTTGCACCGAATTCATTTTGAACACACAAAAGATTTCTAAAAAATGCAATTAAGCACCGCGCGATAACCAAAATAACAAATTATTCTTCAATAAATTGTAAATCAGTCTGCCAGACAAAGGTTTGCATTCGAACTGCAAACCTCATGACGCTTATGAGACCCAATACCAAGATAGGCAACTCCATATACTTACGCGTACTCGTATTGAATCCAATTGGTTTGCTTTTTGATTGCAATCATCGCATTGGCATCGGCTTCGAGGAGGAGACGCGACGCGTTGCGCCATTAAATCAATAATATTTTAGCGAAAGCAGTCAAGTTATTTTAATAATTTGGCTGTTATTTCCAGATAATATAAATACAGATGATTAATATATATTTTTTTAAATGTTATTTTAAACCTTTTTTGAGGGTTGCGCAAACCTGCAAACCTAAGGAAGAGCCGCCATTGGTACCTAGTTCGGTATTACCAAAGTCTAAGGATATTCTAATAAAGTCTGCTCACTCAAGCGTGCTGCGTAAAATTTCCCCTCCTCCCTGCACCAATCCCTCGCCTATCGGCTACCCAGCGGCGTCACGGCTTAGCCGTGACTTAGTTGGTGCAGTGCCTTCGGTCCAGACGGTTATATTAGTGGAATCGTTTTGCACGCTTTACGTTATACACAATTTAAAAAATCTATTTGGTTGAGATGGCTAAGCGTAGATTTTCTTATTGTACTGTTGATGATTGTTGCGTTACTACTTTCTTTAAACATGTAACAAGAAGGCGGTAAAATTTATCTATTGCTATTAATTCAAAATCAAAGTCAATCTGGTAAAAAATAGTGCCAAAAACTTAAGATATTAAAATATGTGTAAAAATTGTAAAACATGTTTTTTTTCTTTCTTACCAAAGTAATCTGTTTGTCAATAATTGTTTATAAAAAATAAATACATAATACAAACATTAATAATCTCACTCATATTATTATATATTTCTAATAGAACGCCTTCCGTATAAAAATATAATCAACCGGGAGTTAGACTATTCACATTGAACGTACGCAGTTATTTGTCTGCTGCACCGTGGCCACCCGTGGCCGGGTGTGTTCAAGGTCAACGACAGTATTTTTGCGACATTAAAAGAGTGAGAGGACTTTATTAGAAAATGTTTAGACTATGGTATTATCGATATCTGATTAGCGTAAGCACTTTCAATTGTACAGGTTCATGCAAAGAGGACTGAACAAGTTTATATTTGTAGCCACAGGCTGTCCCATTTTCGACACTTTTATATGGTATCCTCGTAATTGTTAGTTCTATCAAAAAAAGTAACATAGGCGTCGTGTGCCCTTTTTGGGTCAAACTTAATATGGTAAAATCAAAATTTGAAAATTTTCGCTCGCTTAAAAGATACGGGGTCAGGCAAAGAAAATGTCCACTCCAGGATGACTATATTTTTTAGTTAAAACAGATTACACCAAAGTTTCTTTATACTAATTGTTGCATAATCTGCCCTTTTCAGAATAAGTATATGGGATCAGGTAAAAAATTTATCGGTCCTAACCTTCTTTTTTTAAATAGAAGATCCCTTATTTTTTAACATAAAAAGATAGCATATTAAAATCTCTTCTCAAAAATATAACACACCATGGGTGATATTAGTTTTCTATGCGATTTATTTAAACTTTTGCACTTTTAACGACAGTAGGCTGTGAAACAAAAGCTAATATCCAATAAACGAAACTATGTTGACATTCTAGTTATTAACATTTAACGTCAATTTCTTTTTGACCGATTAATTTGTGATTTTTTAAAAATCTTTGGCCAGTCCACGAGGGTTGATGCCTAAGTACTAACGTACTGTGGGTGTCTTAAGAGTGGTGAGAAGAAGTTTGTTCACTCGAGACTTAAATATTTGAAGACTGGGAGGAGAAGAAAAAACTTCTGCGGGCAGCAGGTTCCAAAGTCTGGACACTCTAGGGATGAAGGAATGAGGAAAGCGGGAAGTTCGGGGCCTCTTTAGTTGAACTGTAAAAAGATGTATAAAAGTTGCACTTCGTGTTGCTCTGTTGGGAGCTGCCAGAGGGAGAATTATACTGGCCAACTCCTCTGAGCAGAAGCCGTGAAAATACCTATAGAAGAGCGATAGATCCCCTACAGCTCGACGGTGGGCAAGAGAAAAAAGCCATTCTGTAAGCGTGGGATTAATAATAAGACGAACGGCTCTTCTTTGAATGGAGTCCAAAATGCTAAATATTGTAGGAGACGCCATTCCCCAGACATGGGAGCAATATTCTAAAGAGAGTCTGATTTGGGATACATAAAGAGTATACAGATTGGAAGAAGAGAAATACTTTCTGGCTCGAAAGAGGAATCCAATCTTTTTTGAAGCTGCCAAGGCTATGGATGTAATGTGTTTGTGCCAGTCAAGGTTATTCTCAAAAGTAACGCCGAAAAGATTAAACGACTCTTTGTTCTGCAGAACTTGGCCGCTTATATGTAGCGGATAAGCACTGGCAGACTTTTTTCGCGACAGCGAAAATGACTGTGTTTTTAAAGCATTAAACTGGACAAGATTTTTGACGCCCCAATTCAAAATAAGTTTGAGGTCTTGTGAGAGACACATCCGCACTGACCTACGCTTGGTTTCCAAATCAGGCTTATTGACTGGTTTGAGAAATTGAATGTTAGAGACTTATCAACATTTTAAAAAATTTGATATTATATTAGTTTATATTGAAAGGGGTCCAAACGAAGTAATGGCACAAAAACTATATTTTGATTGCTATCCGAAAAGACACATTCATTCAGAACATGTAAGTTGTTTTTTATTTCTAAATAAACTGGTGTATCGCTGTTTTAGAGAAAATTTAAATGCACTTAGAAATTCAAACCTACTCCAATCAAACCTTTTCTATATCCTTGATGATATTGCTTTAAATGAAGTAGTAGATATTTGCTTTCAACATAATGACACTCCTAACCATAACCCCCTTTAAACCAAATAGATTTTAAATACCCACTATAAGATGGCCACCACAATCTCCGGATCTAATACTCCAGTTTTTTTTTTGGGAGTGTAACCCGACATCAACTTGATCAAAGAATTTATGAGGTTTTTGCAGAAACGAAACCATTACTGTCCTGTGCCAACTATTTCTTCTACTATTTGTATGTTTACATAGATTTATTTCTAGGATACCCCATAAATGTGTCGAAAATGGGACACCCTGTACAACACCCAAGTATATATCCAATTTCTTTATTATCTCTTTATTCCCCTCAAAAGCGGTAATATATTTAAAGAGCATTAGCTATTTCATTGTTTCTATTAGAGGGTCAAAAAAGTGCCTTGTAATTTTAAGGTTAGGCTTTTAACGCTTTAATACCCTCCTGTTTAGATTAAGGGACAATTTTATCTAACACCATAAGGGTGGATTTTTACAGGTTAATTTGGTGATGGGGCATTATTTTCGCTCCAAATTACTTTTTTACTTGTATATTTTAATACGTAAAGTAACCGTGGTATAGTCAAAAATAGCTAAACGGAAAAATTGATACAAATTTAAAACTATATAATTATTTCTAAATTTTACAGCTAACCACTAGTACCAAAGTTTTAAGTGCCATAAAACATAAAAAACCAAAATCTATATAAGAGTTTGTTTTGCCTTATTTTTTATATGGAAAAATCCTGCAATGCCATAAACATTGAAAAAGTTTTTTCCGGAGTGATGTTATTCAGGGATGTTTAATCAATGTTGCCGGTGCAGTGTGTTTACAAGAACTATCCTGCCTTGCCTCCCTGAATATATTAATGCCAAAAATAAGGTTTGTTTACTTTATTTCGATCCAAGATTCGTTGGTGTAAATACATCAATGGAATGCAATCGTTGGACCACAATATATAAACTGAAGTTTTAAAATGGTTAATTTACTGCAATTTAAGGGCCATTTTTGTAATACAGAGATGGTAATCCTTGACTTTAGTATCCATGATGTTTGATGATTTCCTTAAATTATTGACCTTTATTTTTTTTCTTAGTTTTAAACAGAATGCTTTATGTTGTTTAAACAGGTTAAATGCAGACGTTGGGAAATAAGTAGTTTTTTCATAACCGCAGAATATTTTACAGTAATATTTTGGACGACTCAGTGTATATGTTATGTTTTTTAAACATCCTGTATACATCGTCCAAAAGTACTTAAATACTTACTTCTTTTCTCTTTTCCCCGCTCCTGTATCCCTGAATCCTTTGGCAAAAGGGTTATTGTCAATTTTTAGTTGAGTGATCTGTAAAAAAAAATATTGTTTTTATTGCTTTGTAGTTATAACAAAAAAAAAAAAAAAAAAACATTGAATAATAAAACATTGCAGCTGCATAAAATAATTAACAATAAACATATGGATATGTGTTGTGACTCAAACACACTGAGTTCTGATTAATAACAATTTTTTTCCATATTTTACCATTATAAGAAAATTCCGCAAGAATTACTAAGAAATTAAAATTTATTTTTCGTTTTAATCTTGTACATGTAATCTATCCCATAAAGGTATGTCATTTATTTCTTAAACACTTATTGAAATGGTAAATCGAATGGTATAAGGAAAAACGACATGCAGTGGTGTCCGTTTTCTAATAGGGAATGTCAGCAATATTTTAAGTACGAAAAATTTATTAAGGTTTTTTTGTTGGGCGCAATATTTCTTGCTTCATTCTTTTTTAGTCCAGTAACTGAAGACATGAAAGTACCCAAAGATGTAAAAAAATCTATACAGTTTTTATTTTTAGCGCCATTCTTAGGTGTTCGCGAATCCTTTGGAGCGAGAAAAAGTTTATTACGATTCCGACGTGGGAACCCGCTGAAAATGGCTTCCCAAAGTCCCAAAAATGAGTTTCTGCGAACATCTGCCAAAATAAGCAAATCAGAGAATTTTTATTCAGGCAAAAAATGAAGATCGCCTCGAAATCTTCAAAAATGGTCCCTATAATTTTTTTCGCAACACCAATATTTTTCGCAAAAACGGCCGTCAAAAAATCCATAACATTCCACACTGGATAGATGTGGTAGTTTCTTAGCGAATTTCTGGTCCACGGGTTTGAAAATGCATTGTTGTCCGTCTGTTGGACTTTATTAAAAATAAAAAAGTACATTTAGAAAATAGACACTCTAAGTTTTTTAAATGTATGCATTGAAAAGGGTTTTACTAAAGATGAGCTTTTTGATTCGCGTTCCCCACAGATTTTCAGAACTCCGAATACGGCTAAAAAATAAAATGGGCAAAACATTTTTTTATAAAAACGCAAGAATGATGGTAAAGGAACTTTTCTAAAAAAAAATGTTAATAACAAAAACCCTTTTTCAAAAAAAATCTAACTTAGATTAAGTAATGAAGGCTTTTCTAGAGCAAAAATTAATAATTATTTTAAAATATCTTTAAACGTAATTTTTAACTAAAAAAACCCAAATATGTTAAAAACGCTTAAATTTAGGTAGGGGATATAATATATGAAACATCCTAAAATCTTGTGTGGAATCTCAAAATGTAAAAATATATTGGGTATTTCATTTAAAATAACATCTTCCTCCGATAAGAAAGTGCTACCATCTTCAAAATATGTTAACCAAGTTTCTACCATCAATATCACTGGACCTTCAAAGTTTTAACATTTTTCAAAGCCTACTTTTTGAGAAATCGATCACCGAAGTTAATCTTGGAACATCCGTATATATATATATATATATATATATATATATATATATATATATATATATATATATATATATATATATATATATATATATATATATATATATATATATCTATATATATATATATATATATATATATATATATATATATATATATATATATATATATATATATATATATATATATATATATATATATATATATATATAAGTATGTCCACGGAAAAGGTGTTGAGGAAAAAAAACTTTTTTATTTTTAATTTTATAAAAAAAAACTACCTTGAAAAAATTTTGCTACTTTTAAGAGTAAGTTTGGGGAGGGAAACATTTAAATATTTTATAGCGGTGTTCAGAAATTGAAAGAACCAAAAATGGTAAAGAAAAAAGTCTTTATTTAAGAAGATATGGAAATAAGTTACTAAAAAAAGTTGTTCAAAAGTAAAAGATATTTCCCTAATACCAGTTTTCGAAAATATCGGCCTATTTTTATTAATTTGTGATAACAATTTTTTTTAATTTTAAATTTAAATTTCCAAATTAACAACTCATGTTTGTACAAGTAGGCGTTGATAGTGCAAGCTTTATTGACACTTCGCTTTTATAATTCATTAGCCGCAGTATCGTCAGCTTTAAATGCGTACTTGACAGCAAAAAAATTGATAAAATTGATATTAAAAAATTTAAAATTTAAAATTAAAATAAATTTAATCAGAAATAAATAAAAATGGGCCCAAATTTTTTGAAACTTGGGATTAGATACTACCTTTTAATTTTGAACAATTATTCCTAGTAACTTATTTCCATATCTTCAAATAAATGTATTTACTCTTTTATCATTTTAAGTTTTTTTTAATTTTCTGAACAAAATTTATCAAGAGTATTTTTCAATAAAATCAAAAATAAAAAGTTTTTCCTCTTCAACATTCTACCGTGGACATACTGTATATATATATATATATATATATATATATATATATATATATATATATATATATATATATATATATATTATATATAAATATATACGGGGGTTGCGCGAGCGGGATAGGAAATCCCATGTAAATTTTAAAGTAGTCAAATATTGGCTTCCTAATTATTTTTGAAAAAAAAGTTTTTGGGTTTATTGAAGAGCACAATAAGTGAAGTAGATAAAAGATAGATAGATAGATAGAGATAATAAGTTCCACCCAAAATAAAAATTTGGGGCATTTTTCAACCAACCAGTAAAGAGAAACTGCTTAAATACTTCTGCAACGTATATCTATTATGACCCCGTACTCTAGAAATCAAAATAAAAACAATATCGATTTATCAGTGACAATTTAGATCATTAATTTATAATGTCATTGCCAAAATTAAACAATTTTATACGGGAATTTAAAAACCGCATTTCATTTTAATTTACAGCTAATTCCAACACATGCACTCACATTACGAACTAAAACAATTTGTCTACATTTAGAAATCAATTTATGACGAAAATATCAGGATTTAATCAAATGCTAAATATTCCTCCATTAACTGCCAGACAATAACCCAAACGATTATAAAACTCATTTTATTCCCTTGGACATCGATATTCTGGCAAAATTCAGCGGAAATAGCATTCCTTATTCAAATTTTCATATTTTAGGTATAAAACTTAGTTTTTAAATGTCCCCCTAGAAAAAAACGTTTCAAAAATCCGGAGACCAGCCAAGATATTGCGTGGGGTGGCCGAAAAAATTTCCCCCCCCAAAAAATTAATTTTTTGTAAAATTGGTCTTTTTTTCTCCACAAATCGATTTTGGTTTTCATTACTCCAATACCGGCAATTTTTTAATGTTGGCTTGGGGTTCCCAAAGTAAAAATATTGCGAAAGCAAATATTTTGTAAAAAACCTCGTCAGTGTTTGTCCCTTTATCATCAAAAACAAAATTCCGTCGTCGTATTTTCTGTCTCATAATTCCTGGTGTCTTTGTACTTTAAACGGGGATTTACATCTTTTTTAAAAATTTGAGATATTGTGGTGTGGTCTTGTCCATAATGTCCTCCAGTTATCTCGGGAATGTTTCCTTTGCCTCTACACAAAGTATCACGTCTAAATCCCCTGTTTTGTACAATTTGTCTCTGATTTTCACACGACTTTCTTCCATTTGAATTATTGGGTTACTGTGCCAGTTTCAAATTTTTTTATCGTCCGTTCTATTGTCGATTTACTTGGTATTGGCCTATTGGGGGAAAAAAAGGCTGCAAAAAATGTCCGCTACTTTTCGATAACTATTTCCTGATAAAAACCCTTTTTTTTAGGATTTTTTCTTGATTTTTGTAGTTCATTAATTAAAAATGATGTGACAATGATCTGACAACTTGAGAGTAAGAGGTTAAATAAGTTTTCTGGTTTTTTATTATAAACTTCAATAATACAGGGCGCGTAAGAATGGAATTCGTAACTTTTTTTATTTTTCTCTTAGGGGGGCGGACTAAAAAGAGCTGAAATTTTACACTGGTTACAACTTTTCGTAGCTCTTTAAAAATCCTAATAATATATATATATATATATATATATATATATATATATATATATATATATATATATATATATATATATTATATATATATATATATATATTTTATATATATATATATATATATATATATATATATATATATATATATATATTATTTATATTTTTTAAATTTTTTTAATAAAATACATTCATTTAAATTTAGTAATTTTTAGTGAATTGTTGGGGGGGGGTTCGGAGGAACCCCCCGGGGTTTTTTAAAATTACTTTAAATAAAACCGTTTCCATTTAAATTAAGAAATTAAATCATGGATTTTTTTTGTTTTTTTAATTGAATTAATTCGGGGTTTAAAATTTAACCCAACCCCCCTATTTTTTTTGGCGTAAAAACAAATAACTTCAAAAACATTTTCTTTTCAAAATATCAATTTTAGGATTTTTTTTTTTTTTTTCAAAAAAAAAAACCGCTGTTCCTCTGACTTAAAATTTTTGGGGTTTTTATGAAAAAAACTTCTTTTACATTGGCCCTTTCCCCTAAAATTAATTTTACACTAAGAGTTTTAAATAATAAAAATATAAAATTTTTTTCCTAGTTTTTTTTTAAAAAAATCAGAAATGTCTCTAGAATTTCTATAGTGTACTCACCATCAGCCATTTTGGTCATTTTTTTAAACACCTCTTCCCTTTTTTTTCTTTACAAAAAAATCCTCCTCAGTTCGAAATCTAACAACGTAAAAATTTTTCGAAAAAGACACAACATTCTCCGGGAACGTTCGATTTTTTCAATACGTTCGTTAAAATCAAATCGACAGTCCTCTCTTTATTTTCCAAAAAAACGTGGATTTTTCTACATTTTATATTCGTACCACGAAGGCCCAAACAAGCGAAAACGAAAGAAAAGAAAATTTATTTCGAATTTTTTTTTTTTTTCCCCTCAACTTTGCGCATATTAACAAAATTTTAAAATTTGGGACGACTGATTTTTTTTTAAACGATTTGATGATCATGGGGGGATTGGTACGGCTACCAACCGGGTGATTAGGGAATTTGTCAATAGTCGGGACTTGTATAAATTCGCAAAAGGGCTATATTAACTATATAATAAGTCTCCCCGGTGGTGGGCACATAGTAATTCTTCCTTTACCGTACTCTAAATTAATAAAATAAATAATTTTTGGTGTAATGATGACATGAAAAACGATGAGCTGACATTGGGTTTTGTCCCCCTTGGGGATTTCATGCTAAGCATTTTTTCCAAAAAAACTTATTTTATTACTGTGTAAAACTAATTTATTTTGTGGTTCCGTATAAAACCTTGGTTTTTTTAGGGAAATTTAAATTTTAAAAATAAATTTTTCCATTTTTTATTTTCCATTATTATTTTTTTTTTAATAAAAAAAGATCTTTTTGGCAGCATATTGGCATTGCCTCCTTAAAAACCCTGACCTCAGCGCTTATGGTGGCAAAATTTAGCAAAATGGGAAAAAATAAATTTTAAAGTTTATAGTTATTATAAATAAATGATTAAAATAAAAAATGAAAAATTGTAAATTTTAAAAAAGGGGGGTTTTTTAAAAAATAAATGTACCGATCCCAAATACCATCTGGGCTAAAGAAATAATAATGAGTTAGTTTCCTAATAAGTGCGGTGTTTAAATTTTTCCCAAAATCCCCCTTCGCGTCGTTCGTCTAACTCTTGGGGGCAAAATCTTTCGCAAGTATATGGTTCTTTTTCTTCGGAATACTTTTTTTACGAGTTTTTTAAAGAATATGATTTTAGAATTATACGAAATTTTGTAAAAATTAAAAATCCAAAGTAAAAAATTTAAAAATTTTTTTTTTCGATTTACAACTAAACAAATATTATTAATTATTATTAACAATATAAATGTTAAAAATACAATTAGTTGAAAGATAAAGGTTTATGGCCGATTTCAAATGATTAGGAACGTCGATGATGGTTCCGCCGTGTTAAAAGGGAAAAATTGTGTTTTAGCTTTAAATTTAACAAAGGTATGGAACAGGAACATCTGGCTTAGAGTTTTTGGTTTGGAACAATTTGCTTTTTTTTGCCTTTTTTCTCAATTATCCGTCGGCCCCTTGTCGATTTTCCCAAACCTTAACCCTTTTTCATCTTTTCCAATTTCAAGAATTGCAGACGATCGCCGGGAAGTGTGGCCGGTATGTAGCTCTGGGGTTTGCAACTTTTCTGTTTCCGGGCCCTTTTTCCCAAATGTATTGATCCCAACGCTTTTTGTTGTGTAAAACCCCGGAAATATACGAAAAACCATTGATGTGTTGTCGGTGGCCTAATGCTGTAGGTATACTTCCGATATAAGAACAAATACTTTCCGTCGTTGATCTCTTCAGACAGGACAAAAGTACGTGACGTATATTTTTTGCATCTGGAATCTTCAAAAAATTTTTCGAGTTGCCTTTGTCCTCATGTCGAATGTTTTCATTTGCCATTTCCCTTCCCGTCTTCAGGCGCCAGCAAGTCCGAAAATGGTCTCAACTTTTATCTAAATATATATTTCATCAGGTGCTTCATTAATAAATGTAGATATTTCTTTTTTTAAAAAAATCCTTGACTTTTTTGGTCGAAAGCCTACATTTTGTTTCTTAATAAATGCTAACTTATAAAATTTTGCCGATATCTACATTTTTTTTGATTTTTAAAAAAAACTTTTCAGCATGGAGTATTTCGACTAAAAAAGTATTTGGACAAAATTTCCCTTTGCTTAATTTGAGAAATAGGCTAAAAGTACCTCCTCTTTCAAAGTTCTACACTATGTTTCAAATAAATTATACTGTTTCTCGTACTTTTTTTTTTATTTTGCCGGCAGGAGTTCTAAGTTGGCCAAACTTGCGGCTTGCGTTTGGCAATTCTTTTTCCATTCTTAGAAACATATTTTAAACTTGTTACCGAATTTTCTGATGCTTTCGTGACATTAGAAAATGTTTGTAATGAGTTGCTGCAGCAACAAGAAAGTTTTTTGATTTTTATTGTTTAGATGGTCTATGAAATACATGGTGCATGGAAAAATATTAAAATAATAATAAAGAAAATTGATATGGGATATTTACTAAGCGCCAAATGTATCTAAAATATAATAAAGCACAATAATATGTAGAACCCTTTTTTTAATATTATTTCATCCAGAGGTTATTAATACATTAAAAAATTGACCATAAATACGGCAAATATGCAGAACAAAAATGCGTGCGCAAAGAGTTGCCGTGCGCAAAGTTAAAATTTGCGCACTCAATTACGTGCGCAAAGTAAGTACTTTGCGCACGCAAGTGGAAAAAAGTAATATCATAATAAAAATACAGTGTGTACATATGGAATGTATGAAACAAACTCATTCTTTAGTTAAGCAAAAATAAAATAAAATTTTCTTGAGCACGTAAATAATAATTTTAAACCGCTCATTTTTTGACATAAAAATATAAAAGGGTGACTCATGTAGTAGATATAACGTCATCGACGAATTTTTTTAAATGGAGACCCCAATATTTTATTGCGAATTTATAATATCAATAACTGAAGACCTGAAAGTACCTAAAGCTGTAAATAAATCTGTACAGTTTTCATTTATGGAGCAATTCTTAGGTCTTCGCGAATGCTTTCGAGCGAGATAAAGTTTATTACGATTCCAACGTGGGAACCCTCTAAAAATGGCTTCCCAAAGTCCCAAAAATGAGTTTCCCGCGAATATCTACCAAAATATGCGGATTAGAGAATTTTTGTTCAGACAAAAAACAGAAGATCAACCTCGAAATATATAAAAATGGTTCTTACCATTTTTTTCGCCACATCAATATTTAAGCAAAAACGGCCGTCGAAAAATCCATAAAATTCCACACTGGATAGATGTGGTAGTAGGCTAAAAAATGCAGATGGGCAAAGCATTTTTTTATCAAAACGCAAGAAAGATGTTGAAGAAAATTTTCTGGGATCATTGAACACTTGCTAAGGTATCATTATAAAAAAGAAATGTTAATAACAAACCATTTTTTTCAAAAAATATCAATAAATAAATGAGGTTCTCCCAAATATTGTGAAAAAAAACTTCGACCACTTTTTTTCATATTCTAAAAAAATTAGAATGAACCCAAACTTATATGCAATGATAGCTACGGGTTTTCCCATTCCGATGAACTTTGAATGATTAAAAATGTACATTATTACTCGAGTATTGGAACTATTTGTCCGCCCGCTTATAAGTGAATCCATGAAGATAGCGGCATTCTAGCGGGAGAGCGGCAGCTGAAATGAGGGGACTTTTGGGTCCTGTTATCTCGAAAACTATCGATTTTTCGAAAAAAATTATAAGGACCATTTTTGTAGACTACAAGCAAGGAAGTTTAAAGGTGTATGGAAGCCCAATACTGTAGAACAAAATTGTCCAGGCGTGCAGGGCAGCGGGAATCGGGGGATTGGCCCCGCGGAGTTTGCGCAATGAATAGTAGGTTAGAGCCGGACTTCCATAATTCTTTGTTATACTATCTATAAAGTTGAAATCATCAAATGTGAAATTCAAGCATTCGCTGTTTTTTTTTGCACAAAATTGTTGGTTATTAAACGATACTACCATAGAATATTTAAAATTATTGTGTATTGGATTTATATCATCTGATATAATATGGAAAGAATAGATGTCGCCACTTTCAGCCTTTTTATTTAAATGGTCGATATTTTTGGAAGTTTTGTTTTTTAAAAATCTTAGTAAATAAATAAAACACGATTTTTTTAAAAAAAATTTAAATTGTATGATAGTTTCATGTACTTATCACCAATTTTGTGATAAAAGAAGGCAAGATAGTGTAAATGAGTTTAATCTTATCCTAAGTTTGTGGTTGTACATTAAAAGTGAACATTTTATAACTGCTTTTCAGACAAAACTTTACACTAATAACAAACATTCATGAGAAATAACAGTGGTTAATAATGTTTGTAACCTTTGGTACCTAGGTATCCATTGTAACAGTATCCGTTAAATAATGTGTCTACAGTATGTCGAGCTTAAAAAGTTGGGATAATGTAAGTTTAAGAAACCAAAAATCTAATTTCTTTTAAGCAAATACAGAAAAAGAAAAAAGGAATTTTAACATAAAATTGTACTTTCTTTTATTCAATTAGAGGGACCTGTATAAATTAAAATTTGCCTGGTCTGTCCAGAAATTAATAATTTTGATCCTTTAAAAGAATGTACTAAATTATTAAATTAAAAGTACCTAAATGTAAACCTCATTTCTTTAATAATCCACAGAAATACATAAACATTGTGAAATCATCTAAAAGATAGTTAAGATTGCCTTACTTTTCACTGCTATTTCCTCTGAAATTTTCATTTTCTATAATTCATAATTGATATATTATTATTTATTCGGTTACCTAACCTAAAATATAAGAAATACTTACCTAAAGTAAAAATGCCGGGTATGTTACCCTTAGATTTGAAAGACAAAACCATACAACCTAGTCATTTTGTTACGATATTATAAGTAACAAACAATAAACACAAAATTATAGTCACAATTTAATAAACTCTAATCAATAAAATAAGAAAGTTTTTATCAATCCAAAAAACTTCTGCAACCACAAAATATAATCACACAAAGCAAAACAATCGAAACTAATACGGCTCTCATAAAAGTATAATGTGTTGCCTAACTACACACTGATTTATCAGTGTGTAAGTAGGCAACACATTAAATTATTTCGTGGAATTTCGTTATTGCGCAGAATCGGCGGGGCCAACTCTGACAGTTATTTTCATACTGGGCTGGACATTTTTTGATCAGATGGGCCATAACATTGGGCTTCCATACACCTTTAACTTCCTTGTTTCTTCGTCTGCATTTTACGTCTGATATAATTGGGGAAAATAAAAGCCTTCTAACTAGCAACTTGTCCGACTAGAAAGTAGGGCTTTTGAATTTGTCTAAATTATCCCTACATAGAAGTTATTAAAAAACATTTTATAATTTTTGATATGGTAGAGCTTATAATTTTTTTTAAAAGTGTAACAATATATTCTCCGGGTTTTTCTAATACGTTGTTAAAATTTTGTTTATAACTTTTACAAATAATTTAGACAAATTCAAAAGCCCTAAGTTCTAGTCGGTCATGGTTAGTTCTGGTTAGCAAAGCGGTTTTTTATTTTCCCCAAATATATTTCAGACGTAAAAATGCTGGGACGTATTAAAACAGACCCTAAATTATTACATAATAAATTTTTAAGCCGAGTCTCTGCATCCTGCATAATAAAGCCTTCCATGAGTCAACATTGTCAAGAAGCTCGTAATCGCGGGTTTCTCTAGACGCAGTAATAGGACCAACTAATTGTAATTTCTTTGGCTGCTTGGTCGACAAGTTTATTCTTGGTTATACCTACACGAGCTTTAACCCAGACAAAGTAAACATCCTTGTAACTTTCAAACTTTAAGCCTTTCCAAGTGATGGCTGGTTTAAACTATGGTATATACCATAGCGTCAAAGCGAGCTCCGGTTTTAACCGTGACGACATCAATTTCGGTCAATGTACGTCACGGTTCAAACCGTGAGTAACCCTGCTCTGGAACAAGATTGATGACGTTTTACTTAATTTCTGATGGTTTCAAGGAATTTGAGTGGTCTCTTTAACCTCATTTAATCATTATATTAATATATTTTTTCTATGACTTTAATTTAAAATTAAAATAAATAAAGAAACCTTTTTAATAAGGATCAATTATATGAGCGAGAGGATGTAAATGCAGTGGTTGCCGATTTTTCGACAGCCAACTTGTTGTTAAATAGTATGCACATCTTTTATTTTATTATTTTAATACTTTTTTGTGCTTTTGTCACCAATTAAGATATCCTTAATTTAGGAATAAAATAAAAACGTAAACAAACTTTTAAATATAAACCTGTGATTAAAAACAACTTGCCTAAGCCCCTCGGTACTCGTGACGTCACTTGCCATAATTACTGGGCGGTTTATACCAACCATTCGCTTAAAAAAGCTTTTTGGCGGGCGCTTTTCAACACTTTTTATAGCAGTTGTAGAAAAACAGCAGTTATTTTCCTTTTGACTGTTTGTATTCTTTTAATTCTTCCTAATATAACTGTTTTATTATATAAAACTTGTGGGTATTATTTAAATAAAACCTAAAAGCACCCTATTTTATTTAGCACATGAACGGTCACTTAATACATTATTTGCCACTAGTTAAGTACCCAGTTCTAGAAATCACAGTAAAATGCACGTTACCTGCAAATAATTAGTCTTATATAAATTTAATCGCTTATCCGTAAATTAATCGAACCCTAATTGATAATATCATTTTGCAATAGATTTTAGTATTTATAGCTGTATTTAAATCTTAAATCTAAAAGAGCCTGTATAGAATTTTCTTATAATTTGCTTCTTTTTAACATTTTGTTAGTTTATTTTTTGAAAGCTTTTTAATGTTAATAAAAGAGTAATAAAATGAAAACAAAAGCCTAATAACAACCACAGGGCCCGGATTTCGAACGAGTTGTCCTATACGTTTTTATGTCTAGAAATTCATTGGCGTGCGTATTAAGGATATATTAATTATAAATAAATTTAAAAAATATGAAATAAAAACATAACAGAAGTGTTTCACAATTTATTTGCATTTACATGATATAACTAACGTCTTTTTAAAGTTGGTTTCGGTAAAATTGGTTCTTTTATAATTTAAAATATCTTTAAGTCTAAAAAAGCTTCTTTCGACATCACAGCTTGTAACTGGAGTAAATCTAAAATTATTTTACAAGTCAGTTCTTTTATTTTGTAGTGCCTCAGAAATATGTTTCATTTCTAAAAATCCTGGATTTATTTCCAAGATTTTTTGTACATACAATTTTAATGCCACCAATTTTATTGGGAACAGATTTAAGCTTGTCTATAGTAATTTGAAATACATGAAATACACCAGGGCGGCATTTTGTTTTTATAACTGTTCAATCACATCCGGAAGATATCCAAAATTTTCAAAAATAAATTTTAAATCAGATTTAACATTTGGTGTATTTATAACTTCTTTACTTTTTTCACACTTCAAGCATCATCTTGTAAACTGTCGATAATATTTTTTACCACATTGTAATTTATATGGTAATACGAGTATGTTAACTGCTGATAGCCATATTCCCTACCTTGTAATAGCAGATTGTGGCGGTAATGCGACATTAATACACATATCTTTAAATTTCGTAATACGCTAGGTGACTTAAGAAAACTTTTTATCTCAATAACTAAAGTATCAATAAGTGGATAAAGTTACGTACCATTTCGCATTCTATGTAGGGCATGAGCTAAACATGTCATATTAAGCAATTTGGGAAAATGTTCTTTTAACTGTCGTCCTGCATTCTGCATATATGCAGCACTATCCAAAAGAAACAAAACGCCACTTTTCTAAATACTAGTGACTGACAGTAGTAAAGTAATACTTTCTACCACAAATTTTTGTTATTGTCCCACTATTGATTTGAGAAAGAAATTTACTGTTAATTAAATATAAGTTTCCAGGTTCGTGATAACTAAGTTCCCTTTAGCAAAAATCTCTTTATATCAGTGGCTTCATCGACACTAAACCTCTTTTTCCTTCCAGATTGTGTCGTATTTTGTCGATAGTTTTTAAATAGACCTTATTAACATAGTTTTATGCAGAGTTGATTCGTCTGGTACTTTTCTGTGGTAGTATTTTTTTTCCAAAAATGTCCTCGTGGACCAATAATTTATTTTATGAAAAAGAATATCAGCTGCAATAAAATCTTCATGCAGAAGTCTGCGTTTGATACATAATGTTCTCGTTCTGTAGATTTGGATGCCCCTGAAAAACTTTGCATATTTTCTAAATGTTGTGGACCTTTAACATGTCGCTCAATTTAATATGGTTTCGTACAAATAAATTCAGAATTACAAATTCTGCACCAAACTCCAACTACACCATTTTCTTAAGCCAGTCAATAAGCCTGATTTGAAAACCAAACGTAGGTTAATGCGCATTTTCACGGCGTCTGCTTAGAGTAGTTCCAGTATAATACCACCTCTGGCAGCTTCCAACGGAGCAACACTTGGTGCAACTTTTATGCAAGCATTTACAGTTTAACTAGAGAGGCCCTGAACTTCCTGCTTTCGTAGTTCCTTCATCCCTAAAGTGTCCAGACTATGAAAACTGCTACCCGCAAAAGGTTTTCCTTCTTCTTCCAGTCTCCAAATATTTAAGTCCCGTGTGAACAAACTCCTCTCACCACACTAAGATACCCACGGTACGTTAGTGTTTGGGCCACAGCCTTCGTGGACCGTTCAAAGATAAAAAACATATTTTTCACTTTCAAATAAAAAAGTAGAATATGGAAGGAGCCACTCCAACTTCATTTTTTTTTACTTGTACTCATTATTTATTTGCCTGTAAGCGACTTACACCTGTTTAAATATAACAAATTATTTTGGCATAAATATAATATGATTTACCCTCTGATTTACCTGATGTAACGGAACTTGTTTTTTCGAGTTCACAATAAATCTGCCCGGAGAGTTTTCGCACTGCACTGAGAGAGTTGCAGTACCACCAACAAAACTATGTTTGTGGGGTTAATTGCATAAATATGAACCCTAATAGAGGTGCAATCAAATATTTGTAAACTTATATAGACAAAAAGTCTATTTTAACTTTAATTTATTTTATATAATTTATATAAACGCATTATAAAATATCATAGTTTAATTCTTTTGTTTTTGCAAAAACTCTTCTAAATTTTTTACTATTGCCACGTCTTTTGTATTATTCTACAAGAAATCACACCGAATAAAAATATCAGAATAAAAACCGTAAATACCAAAGAAAGTTGAATTATTTATTGCAGTTTTATTTGGTATATTCTATATAATTTTAAGCTCGAAATTGTAATGGTTTTTTATCGATGTCCGGTCCCTATTTATTATTATTATAATTGTTTTTTAAATTAATCTAAATAAAAAAGTTGTTTAGTGGATTCTGTTTTTAAGGTAGGAAGCAACTTTTTTTGGTGTTCTATAGACGTCTGTATTAAACTGAGAAGTTAAAAACTTATCTTCCGACATGCAAAGGGATTTTTTAAAAATTTTCTTGTATCTTTTTTCAAACCTGGAAATAAGTGATGAAATTCTCCACACGCATTTATATTTCCATTAATTTCATGGACCCAAACCCCTTTTTTTTCCCCCCCATAGCGCAATTACTTCAAATACAAAAATATCTTCGTTTGATGAGCTATCCATAAAAATTTTTGCAACCGACTGCACTTTTGGGGAAATTTTGCGTCGAGCCGCGTCGCGCCGCATCGCGTTGCCTCATCCAGAGGGCGGACATTCCCGTCGCGTCCGCCCCGCATCGCGTCGCGCCGCTCGCGCTAGTGGGCGAGAACCTTTAAAGGAAAATTAAAAAAGAATTAAAAAAAAATGAGCTCAAACGGATGAACTAAATGGGCTGTCGATCACGGTTCTTCGCGGTCCGATCAAGGAAGTTTAAAGGGGGTATGGAAGCCCAATACTGTAGAACAAAATTGTCCAGGCGTGCAGGGCAGCGGGAATGGGGGGTTTTTCCCCCCGGGTTTGCGCAATGAATAGTAGGTTAGAGCCGGTCTTCCTAATTTTTGTTACTATTATAAAGTTGACATCATCAAATGTCAAATTCAAGCATTCACTTTTTTTTTTATTTTTTAAAAATTTAAAATTTTAAAATTATTGTGTAATATTGGATTTTATATCATCTGATATATATGGAAAGAAGCCTTCTATTTAAATGGTCGATATTTTTGTGAGTTTTATATTTTTACCAAAAATCTTTGTAAATAAATAAAAACACGATTTTTTAAAATAAATTTCAAACATTGTATGATTCATGTACTTATCACCAATTTTGTGATAAAAGAAGGGCAAGATAGTGTAAATGAGTTTAATCTAATCCTAAGATTTTGGTTGTACATTAAAAAGTGAAAATTTTTATAACTGCTTTTTAGGCATATACTTTTCACTAATAACAAACATTCATGAGACAGAATTACAGTGGTTAAAAATGTTTAGTAACCTTTGAGAGCTAGGTATTGTCGAGCTTAAAAAGTTGATAATGTGAGTTTAAGAAACCAAAAATCTAAATTCTTTTTAAACAAATACAGAAAAAGCAAAAAGGAACTTTAGCATAAAATTGTACTTTCTTTCATTCAATTAGTGGGACCTGTATATATTAAAATTTGCCTGGTCTGCCCAGTTATTAATAATTTTGATCATTTAAAAGAATGTACTAAATTATTAAATGAAATAAAAGTACCTAAATGTAAACCTTATTTCTTTTTAATAATCCACAGAAATACACAAACATTGTGGAAATCATCTAAAAGATAGTTAAGATTGCCTTACTTTTCTCACTAATATTTCCTATGAAATTTCATTATTCTATTATTCATAATTGATATATTATTATTTTTTCGGTTACCTAACGTTACGTCTCATAAGAAGCACCTAATTTAAATATAAGAAATATTTACCTAAAGTAAAAAATGCCGGGTATGTTACCTTGGATTTGCAAGACAAAACCATACAACCTCTAATCATTTTGTTACGATATTATAAGTAACAAACAATAAACACAAAATTATAGTAACAATTTAATAAACACTTATCACTAAAATAAGGTTTTTATCAATCCAAAAAACTTCTGCAACCACAAAATATAGGTACTCACACAAAGCAAAACAATCGGCGCAAAGGGCACAAACCACAACGAAAATGACGAATGATGAGACGACGGTTGACGGACAGCGCGGATATAGTTTCATCACAAAATACGAAAGGAAAGTTTCATACGCGCCGCGCGCCCTTGCACCAAAAACCTTAGACAACCTAAGACCATTACGGCTCTCATAAAAGTATAATGTGTTGCCTAACTACACACTGATTTATCAGTGTGCAAGTAGGGAACACATTAAATTATTTTGTGGAATTTTGTTATTGCACAGAATCGGCGGGGCCAACTCTGACAGTTATTTTCATAATGGGCTGAACATTTTTTGATCGAATGGGCCATAGCATTGGGCTTCCATACACCTTTAAACTTCCTTGGTCCACACTCGCGTTTTTCTGATAGCGGAAAAAAATACGCTACCGAATGCCGCTTCCAAAGTTGCGGTTTATTATAGGAACTTTTAGGCTGGATCCACACTATAAGGTCGATCACGGTTCGTTTGCGGTCCGATCTCGGTCTGGTAAAATATTATTAAATGAAAAACAATGTGTGCATTCATACTAGGGTTGCCAAGTATTTTATAAAGGAAAGGATTGACCCATAATTAAGTACGCTTTGTTAAGATCACCTTTACCCGACCGTCAATCCATTTTCCAGTTATAGCTTTTTAAATAATTGTTTACCAAAATTTGACGTTTAGAAGTGTATCGCAAGCCGGAGGTCTTTAATTAAAAAACTGGCATAAACGTCTAGAGATATTGATATGACCTAGGTAACAACCGATATAACGACCAAAAAAACTACCACTGAAATGGGACACACTGAAATTTTTTGTTTTTTTGCAGCACTTTATTGATTACCTTGTACATCATGATAATATTCATCTTACTAAAACTAAATGGGCTGTTATTAAACGCAAATAAGTCAGTCGTTATCCAATTTAAAAGTACTAACAAACTAGACAAAAACCCACAAAGTTCGCTAATAAAACCTAATCAAAATTCCATTAAAAACGAAGAAAATACAAAATTTCTTGGCTTAAACATAGAAAGTAAACTTTCGTGGGACTTACACATAGAACAACTAGCAAATAGTTTGGCAACATCGTGTTTTGTCGTAAATAATTTGGGAAATCAGGTAAATAAACATGTAGTACTGCTGTACATAAATGCGTGTCCAGAGCAGATTAGCATATGGTATCACTGCTTGGGGTTCTTCGTCAGGAATAAATAGATTACTACTTCATCAAAAGCGTATGTTGAGATCTTTGGAGGGAGTCACCTTCATGGAACATGCTGCTCCTCTATTTAAAAAGTATAAAGTTATGACCGTAAATTTACTTTATTTCTATAAAATTTTGACTTTCTATGAAAAATACCAACACTATTTTCCTACTAACTCTCAGTTTAATGTTGGAATGCAAACGAGGTACCCCTGCAATCTTAGTGTTATGAGACATAACAATGCATTTTTTGAAAAGAGTTCATTGTATATGACTGTTAAGGCATTTAACAGGCTACCTCAGAGAATTAAATCTATAACAGAATTTAAAAATTTAAGTCAGTTATCAAAGATATATTTTTAGAAAACCCTTTGTATTCTCATTTGGATTACTTTAATCTAATATTAATATAAATAACTGTTCTTGTAGCATTTTATTTTCCTCTGGTGGCTTTTTTTTGTCTCTATGTCTCTTGTTCCTGTAATAATTTGTACAATGTATTTACGTTGTTTATTTTTATTTGTTATTGCATTTTGTAATTGTAATTTTAAGTAATTAAATTTGTGTATTTTAAATTTATTATTATTAGGTTTAGTAAGTTTTATATTTGACGCATACTTTGTTCACAATAATGGAACTTATGTAATGAAGAATGGAAATAAATAAATAAATGCAATACAGCTAAAGTAGAAGAAACGCGGTTTTAAACTTCGTTCTAGATATTCAAAAAAGTTAATTTTTAAAAAAGTTACAGCACTTTGTAAATGGGTCTAAAAATTAAATGGTACGATCTTTTTGTTGAGCAGTTTATTTCCACATGTATTCATTCCAGAAACTTTTTTTAGCAAGCTGAAGAAATATCATCGGAAGAAGACGATGGTAGTGCCTATACTGGTGAATTAGTTTTCGAGGAAGTACTTATTGAACTTGTCCAAAATAGGCCGCCTCTGTGGGATTGTAGTATCCCCCGCGAACGAAGATCTGTCATAGTAAGAGAAAATCTATGGAAAGAAGTGTATACACGGTTTGATGGAAAATATACCGTAGAAGAATTAAAGAAAAAATGGAAGTATTTAAAAGATCAGTATATAAAAAATAAAGCTGAAATAAAAGTATATATTCTGAGTGGATCACAACAACCAAAAAATAAAGTGTGGATATGTGAAAAATTAAAATTCTGGGCAGATTCTGTTAAGGCAAGAAAATATTATTGGTGAGTACAGTTTGACAGTTAAAAATTTTCTTTTAAACACACTTTGTAGATTTCCAAATGTCACCTAATGTGTGAAGTCCAAGGAAGTTTAAAGGTGTATGGAAGCCCAATACTGTAGAACAAAATTGTCCAGGCGTGCAGGGCAGCGGGAATAGGGGGGTTGGCCCCGCGGAATTTGCGCAATTGGTCAGGGCTGGATTTCCATAATTCTTTGTTACTATCTATAAAATTGACATCATCAAATGTCAAATACTACTATAGAATATTTAAAATTATTGTGTAATATTAGATTTTATATCATCTGATATAATATGGAAAGAATAAATGGCGCCACTTTACTGCCTTCTATTTAAATGGTCGATATTTTTGGAAGTTTTGTATTTTTACCAAAAATCTTTGTAAATAAATAAAAACACGATTTTTTTAAAATAAATTTCAAACATTGTATGATAGTTTCATGTACTTATCACCAATTTTGTGATAAAAGAAGGGCAAGATAGTGTAAATGAGTTTCTAAGATTCTGGTTGTACATTAAAAAGTGAAAATTTTTATAACTGCTTTTTAGGCATATACTTTTCACTAATAACAAACATTCATGAGACAGAATAACAGTGGTTAAAAATGTTTAGTAACCTTTGGTACCTAGGTATCCATTGTAACAGTATCCGTTAAATATTATGTGTACAGTAGTCGAGCTTAAAAAGTTGATAATGCAAGATTTAGAAACCAAAATCTAATTTATTTTTAAACAAATGGTATTGTCTCGAAAGTTGCCTCCTCTCCGATTTTGATTTTGATTACAAATTGAAAAAATATCTTTTCGGCAACGTTTCGTTTCCGAGATCTTCATCATCAAAGTTGAAATTAAACTAACCTCATTTTCACTATATTCTCCTTCTTTTTGTACACAATTCTTGATTTTTACACTAAAGTGGCATACGATATTTTATAAACACCTTTTAAAACCTTGTATTTTTATTTATTTTACATCTTTTTTCCATTAAATTGCGAACTTTTAAGTTCAAAGGAAGCAACCATATTTGCTTAAAAAAAATTAAAAAGTGTAAAATAAACATAAAAAAAGTTTTTAAAAGGTTTTTTGTGAAATATTGTGTGCCAATTTACTGTAAAAATCAAGAATTTGTGCAAAAGAGGAGAATAGTGTAAATAAGGTTAGTTTGATTTTCAATTTTGATGATGAATATTTTCGAAAACGAAACATTGCCGTTTTTTTTTTTTTGATTTGTAATCAGCGCCCCAAAAACCGTACCAAAATTGTACTTCCTTTCATTCAATTAGAGGACCTTATATATTAAAATTTGCCTGATCTGCCCAGTAACCAATAATTTTAATCCTTTAAAAGAGTGTACTAAATTATTAAATGAAATAAAAATACCTAAATGTAAACCTTATTTCTTTTTAATAATCCACAGAAATACACAAACATTGTGGAAATCATTTAAAAGATAGTTAAGATTGCCTTACTTTTCTCACTAATATTTCCTATGAAATTTTCATTTTCTATTATTCATAATTGATATATTATTATTTATTCGGTTACCTAACGTTACGTCTTATAAGAAGCACCTAATTTAAATATAAAAATACTTACCTAAAGTTAAAAAGACGGGTATGTTACCCTTGAATTTGCAAGACAAAACCATACAACCTCTAGTCATTTTGTTACGATATTATAAGTAACAAACAATAAACACAAAATTATAGTCACAATTTAATAAACACTAATCACTAAAATAAGAAGGTTTTGATCAATGCAAAAAACGGTACTCCGGCTCTCATAAAATTATAATGTGTTGGCTAACTTCACATTGATTTATCAGTGTGTAAGTAGGCAACACATTAAATTATTTCGTGGAATTTTGTTATTGCGCAGAATCGGCGGGGCCAACTCTGACAGTTATTTTCATACTGGGCTGGACATTTTTTGATCGAATGGGCCATAGCATTGGGCTTCCATACACCTTTAAACTTCCTTGGTGAAGTCTGTGTATAATAAAAAAAAAAGAATAAAGATGTATTATAATTATTACATATCTACTATTTCTGTTTTTTCGAAAGTTTTTTCCCGACTTAAGTCATGTTGTGGTTAGTTTAGATTATTCTGACAAAGCATTTTTTATTTTGATGGGCACATGACCTCAAGTAAACCTTTGTGTTTTGGATCACACGGTTTAAAAATCTACAGTACAGTGATATTAATAAAAAAAGGCATAGAAGTATTAAAAAGAGACATAACCTTCCTCATTTTTGTATAAAACCTATTTCTGTTCCCAAATTGTCATTCAAGAAAAAAGGTCCAATAATCCGATGTCCAAATACCGGGTGTTGCTCCGTTGAGCGGGACATAGAATCCCATGTAAATTTTGAAGTGGTCCAATATTTTCCCTTAATTATTTTAGAAGAAAAATCATTAGGATTTTTAAAGAGCACGAAAAGTTGTACCCAGTGTACAAATTTCAGCTCTTTTCAGTCCGCCAGCTAAGATATAAGTGCTAAATAAGTGTACGAATCTCTATCTTCTTCGTCCGCCCTGTATTATTAGAAGTTTATAATAAAATACCAGAAAAATTATTTAACCTCTTATTCTCAAGTTGTCAGATCAATGTCACATCAATTTTAAATAATGAACTACTCAAATCAAGAAAAATTACTATTATAAAATGGTTTTATCAGGGAAATAGTTATCGAAGAGTAGCGGACATGTTTGCAGCCTATTTTCCCAATAGGCCAATACCAAGTAAATCGACAATAGAACGGACGATAAAAAAATTTGAAACTACAGACACAGTAATCAATAATTGCAAATGTGAAGAAAATCGACGTGAAAATTAGAGACAAATTGTACAAAACGAGAGGGATTTAGACGTGATACTTTGTGTAGAGGAGGCCGAAGGAAACATTAGCCGGGACAACTGGAGGACATTACTGGACAAGACCACACCACAATATCTCGAATTTTAAAAAGATGTAAATACCACGCTTACAAGTACGAAAGACACCAAGAATTAAGAGACGGAGACGAAATACGACGACAGGAATTTTGCTTTGAGATGATGGAGAGGACAAACACTGACAGAGGTTTTTTACAAAAATTTGCTTTACTGACGAATGCACTTTTACATTGAACAACGAACCCAACATTCAAAATTGCCGGTACTGGAGTAACGAAAACCAAAATCGATTTTTGAGACAAGGACTCAATATCCACAAAAAATTAATGTTTTGGCGGGAATTTTCGGCCACCATATCCTTTGACCATTTTTCCTTGATCGAAATTTGAATGCGGAGTACTTTCTGGAACTTTTAGAGGAACAAATTTTGCCTGCTTTGAACAACCTTGCTCGTGAAAATCAAGAGATTTGGTATCAAATGGATGGCTGCCCAGCACACAGTACCAGAGCTGTGCGCGAATACTTGAACAACGCATTTAATAACGACATCATAGGCCCGAACCACGCAATATCTTGGCCAGCCAGGTCTCCGGATCTTTCGCCAAACGATTTTTTTCTATGGGGACATTTAAAAACTAAGCTTTATACCAATAAAAAATATGAAAATTTAGACCAGCTAAGGAATGCTATTTCCGCTGAATGTGCCAGAATATCGATGTACCAACTAGCCAACGTAAGAAATGAGTTTTATAATCGTTTGGGTTATTGTCTGGCAGTTAATGGAGGAATATTTGAGCATTTGATTAAATCCTGATATTTTCGTCATAAATTGATTTCTAAATGTAGACAAATTTGTTTTATTGTCTTGCGTAACTGTGAGTGCATGTGTTGGAATTAGCTGAAACTAAAATGAAATCGAGGATTCTTTTTGAAATTCCCGTATAAAATTGTTCAGTTTTGGCAATGACATTATAAATTTAATGATTAAATTGTCACTGATAAATCGATATGGTGTTTTTATTATTGTTTCTAGAGTACAGGGTGCATAATGAGATACTACGTTGCAGAAGTATTTAAGCAGTTTACTCTTTACTGGTTGGTTGAAAAATGCTCAAATTTTCATTTTGGGTGGAACTTATTGTGCTCTTCAATAAATCCTAATAGCATTTTTTTCTAAAATAATTAGGGGAGCCAATATTTGACTACTTCAAAATTTACATGGGATTCCCTAGGTCTCGCTCGGCGGAGCAACACCCGGTATATACCTAAGTTTGTATGTCCCTCAAAATATTTGATATTTTTTTAGTGTGTCAGATAATGCTACAATCTACAATTCTACGCAGTCTAATTATTCTGATTATGAAAAGCCATCTACATCAAACAGAAGAAAATCCAACAGAAGCAAGCAAAAAGGGAAGGGTAAAATGAAAGCTGGTGATAATCAGCACGAAATAATCGATACAATTTCTCTATCGCGACCGTTACTGCCAAATACTTCCGAAATAAATCCAGTCTTACAGGAAATATCTGAGATTATGGAGACGTTA
>JAHBCN010011906.1:0-27655 GCA_019359885.1 Listronotus oregonensis
AAGGTAACATTATAAAGATATGTGCGTAGAGTTGACAGCATTACTTATTACAAAAAAATATATTGATAGAAATTTAAATTTTGATGCTAAAGAAACTAATAGAAAGCATTATTTTGAACAAAAAACAAGGAATGATATTTTTTGATATCAGTAAGAGATTCCCAGATAAAAGTTACTTTTTGTAGATTTTTTTTTAATTGTAGACTTGTATCTGAAGTACCTTTATGAAACGCACGCGCACTTTTATGAAAACTTTTACAAGGAGGAATATCATATTGGAGGTAGTTATTCTATCAATTGCCAAAATTTTATAAAGATCGCCCGAGTAGTTTTTGAGATATAAGGGTGGTGCCATGAAAACTGCGATGCACTGTGTGTGTTTTTTATACCGGACAAAACTTCTAGTTCTGGAGACCACCGCAAAAAAGCTGGCCAATAAGAGATACGCATGAAGCATTTTTTTTATGTTACTGTGAACAATAGTCAATTCAAAGCCGCACTGGTTCCTTAGCTCAGCGGGTTCAAACTGCATTTGAAAAAATTGAGAAAAATAGATTTTTTTAATATAATTCGAAAACTATTGATTTTAAAAAAAAGGTATGAAATTAAAGTCAACGGCTCAATAAAACTACGTAATTTTTGTTTAATATATTTTTTTTGTAGCTCATAGTTTTTGAGATATTAACGATTTGAATTTAAAATAAAAACGCAAAAAAAGTAAAAGAGCTACAAAAATATTCTTTTTAATAAGCTCTATGAAAAATATTATATATACACTTAGCAGGGGGGGTCTGGGGGTGTGCCTCGACTCCCCCTGGGTTTTTAAAAATTACTTAAAATAAAACAATTCCCGTCTCAATCCTTAAATTTTACAATATCGCCTAGGAATTTAAATAAGTATGATTACTATTAGAAATTAAAGTTGTGGTATATGTGTTTTTTAATTTAATTAATTCTAGACTAGTAAATGGACTTACATTTTTTGGCCCCCTCTACATTTTTTTTCTGGCGGTGGCCAAGTGTATATAGATTTTTAATAAAATAACAATATTTTCTGGTACAAGTAAGTATACCAACCCCGATCCATCTAAAATTAATTCAAAATAGTGTATGCATTGAATGAAATAATCTAATACACATGTGCCTTGAGGCACGGATACAAATTCCCAAATTAAAACATTCACTAAAAGAAAATTTAAACCCTATTTCATAAAAAAAAAATAAGTGCCTCCTCCATTTGGGTGTTATATATCTGGCAGGACGCTTAACATTACTCGATCTCCTATGCTACTATCAGGGTTGCCAACTTAGGGGTTTTCCCCCCAAATTTAGGGGGAAAAAGTGGGATGGGAATTTTTTAGGGGTGCTATATTTTTAGGTGTATTTTTGGGAATTTTTATAACTTTAAATATTTATTTTTTTAAATGTTAAATTAAGCAAAATAAAGGTGTAATGGTGCCCTGGGAAAATCCAATCTAGCCAATCATATTCATTTTTGTACATACCTCCTTAGCGACATCTAGTCAGTAAGAGATTTGTTACTTAAAGCTTTGGATAATTTATGAATAATTTTTTTTTTTAAATGTTGCTGAATGAAATTGTTTATTGTTTGTTTTGAATTTATTATTTATTAATTGTTTAAATATTAAATTATTTATTTTATAAACAATGAAATTTTTTAGGGGGAATTTCTATTAATTGTGGGTATTTTGGGGGTTTTTGATTGGCGCTTTAGGGGGATAAATTTTTGAGAGTTGGCCACACTGGCTACTATGTGTATAGCTTATCGTTTAAATATTTTAATTATCGATTTAAATATTAATATCAAAGGGAAATGTTTTAAAAGTTTAACGCTATATATGATATGATTTAAATTTTCTCAAGATCAGTCTGAACAAGTAACTGTCTTTATAAATTAAAATTATTATTATTTAAATCCATAATAAAAAAATATTTAAATGATAAGCTACACACATAGTAGCATAGGAGATCGAGAAATGTTAAGCGTCTTGTCAGGTATATAACACCCAGATGGAGGAGGCACTTTTTTTAAATAAGTGATTCAAACTTAAACAATTTAGCTTAATTTTTTCGCCATTTTACATAAATAAACATAAAGGGCTTTTTATTTATTTATTAAAAACAGTTGTTATTATTTACCATTTAAATATTTTAATATATTGTATTAAAGCAAAGGTTCCCAAAATTTGTAAACATAAAGATTAAAATCCGTGTCCGAGCATAATTATAAAAATATTGGAAGTGTATCAGCCTTTTGGCCTACCATCTATGAATTTATATATAAAACTATATAAAACATTTGGAATAAAAAAGTACACGAAAATATTTTTACAAAAAAAAATTATGTTTTTTTTTAAATAACCTAGGCGCCCGGTTGTGCGTCAGGCCAAGTTGGGGCCGAACGCATGCAGTGCGTATATTACATAAAAGGTTTCAGCGCACTTTTTCCCCCTATCATAACCTCGTTATCTTCCACATAAAGGTTTAATATTTGGTATATTAATTTATATACATAAGTATTCTAATCACCTATGTAGAAAGTTATGTCCCGTGGTTTCTGAGATATTTGATTTTGAAAATCGCTCATTCACTGACTCATCAAAATGGGACACTTACACAACTTAAAATTTGGAATGTAAGGGGGCTTTAGAAAACAAATTAAGGAAAAATTCCAAAAATTGCACAATTTTACTCGGAACGCACGGAAACAGGGGCGGTAATATTGTATATTTAAGAAGTATTTTAGAAGTTTGCAATTTAAGTTAACTTGAGTTTTTGAGGTTATAAACAAAGTAAATTTCCACATATAACCTGTCATACCTCAAACCCCATTCTACTGCAAAAAAATAACTTTAAATTTAGGATTACCAACTTGTCTACCTTTAAAAATAAACCTGTTAAAAAATCCATATTTGGTGAAAACTAATAACTTCTCCTCATTCACTTTTTCCGTTCATTGAGCTCAAAAAAAGAAAAGAGATCTCACCAAAGATACATATCTAAAATAAGGGTTAAGTTCTCTTCTTCTCAAAAATATCGACCTCTTGAAAAAGTACTGAGATCTAAAATTAGACCAAATTCTTTTCTTAATGGGAAAGTTTTTAGCTGATCGATCTATTAATAAAACTATTTGTAATAATGAAAAAATAACATTTATAAACAATATTCTAAAGAGGGTCTGATTTGGGATACATACAGATTGGAAGAAGAAAAATATTTTTTGGCTCGAAACAGGAATCCAAGTTTTTTGAAGCTGCCGAAGCTATGGACGTAATGTGTTTGTGCCAGTTAAGCATATTCTCAAAAGTAACGCCGACAAGATTAAACGACTATTTATACTGCAGAACTTGGCCGCTCATATGTAAGGGATGAGCATTGCAGCAGAGCATTTAGAATATTGTTCTTATGTCTGGGTAATGGCGTCCCCTACAACACTTAGTATTCTGGACTCCATCCAAAGAAAAGCCGTTCGTCTTATTAATGATCCCACGCTTACAGGAAGGCTTCCTCTTCTTGCCCACAGGCCGAGATTTTTGGATAAAAAACTTGGCCCTTACATGAGTGTTTTTGGTGGGATTACTTGTTCCGATTAAAAAAACGTCACATTGGGTCTGTTTGCTACTCAAAAAAAGTGTACACTATTTTACATTTTTTTTACCTAAGCGCTTTTATGAAAAGTGTATTTTAGTACCATGTGGGTAAAAAAAATAAAATAGTGTAAAATATTCCGAACAACAAACAGACCTATTATTTATCAATGCAATATTAATATTTACTCATTACAATGAGAAACTAATAAAATGACCGATCATTTATATTTCTATTAATATCGTTGTAAAGTAAAATGCTGGAATATCATCTAGGCGAGCCGCTTTTCCTTTTTTGTTAATCTTATAACCTGAAACATTTTAATTTTTTAAATGTCGGGGTTATCTTTATATTTTATACCTTGAGACAATTCTGATCTATTGTTATGAACATTTATTTTATCGAATTATGTTAATTTTCCTTAAAATCAGTTTTAAATTTTTTTGAGTATAATAAATTTTAACAATCTTAACAAAAAACAACTTCATAAAACATTTAAATACATATTTTTAAATTTAGCATAACAAACCTTTCAAAAAAAAAAAACAAAAAAAAAATCCAAAAATTTAATTTTATACGAAATCTTATCTTAATACTAAATTTTAAAAAAACACCTATAGATCATTCAAAAGAACTTTTTTAACTATCTCCGTTGTGTCTTGCTTTTCAGAAGGCACTGAGGATGCCTTTTTAGCCGAAAGCGCTCTTTCCGGATTTTAATTTATGTAGTTTTGCACGAAAATACGCACTTTTTTCCCTCTACTTATTCCACAACGTACACCCAGCCCATAACCAAAGAGTAATAATTGTTTTCAACAAGAGAGGACACTGAGCAAAACATCAAAGGAATACGCCGACATCTTCCATTGATCTTGCGCCATCTTTTTGGTCGCAACATTGTTGCCGGTACCACTGACTTTTATTAGTTTTTACAGATTTTGCAATGTTGCAATTTTCTTAATTCAATTCAATATTTTTGAGTACGTTTAAATGTAAGTTTTACTTTGGTTATACATTTGATAATTAAAAATTTTGATATATGATTAACTTAAAGTGTATTTTAAAACTAAAATATAAAGGATATATACACTATCCTCGATATCTATTATTAAAATTAAATATAAAACTTTTTTTTTTTATGCTCCCTTCATCAAGTGTTTATCCCTTTAAATTGGTCGCGAATTCTATCTCTCTTGGATTTTATGTGCTTTGTCTTACTGTCTCCTCTTGTTAAAAACAATTATTACTCTTTGCCACCACCCTTTCTTTGACTTCACTGCAGTACGGCAAACTTGGCTAAAATCCACAGGAGGACGTGCCTCAGAACAGCTATCTTTTCTTCCTCTATTTAATATTATGAAACCTATTAAGTACTTCCGGCGTTAAGTGTTTAATGAGTGTCTAGAATATTTTTTCAAGAGGGTATCCTAAAACCTGTGGATTTATTTTCTTATAAACTCTCTACCTTTCTTATGCATATTAAACTAATATGTTTGTTCTCTAGTGTTTTTATATTTCCATAACTGTAACACTCTTCCTAGACTTTTCAAATTTTTCGCTTTATTTCTTTTTGCTTTTTTATGCATTAGTAAGTATTTTTATGTTTTCTTTCTTTTCATTAGATTCGCTATCTTTTAACCATTTACCGTTTTGTTTGTGTTTTTACTAGGCTATTTTTTTCGGTTTTAATTATTATCCACAAACTATTCTGGCATTTTAGAGTGAATAATAAAAAGTAAATAGGGCTTCTCGTCAAATAGTACAATTTCGGCTTTGATCCTACGCTATAGACTGGTGTAAGGAAAGTAAATTGACCCTAACTTTTCTTTTAATTTAAAAATTACAAAAGCCGTATAATAATAAAACATTCAACCAAAAAAAAAAAAAGAATTATATATATATATATATATATATATATATATATATATATATATATATATATATATATATATATATATATATATATATATATATATATATATATATATATATATATATATATATATATATATATATATATATATATATATATATATATATATATATATATATATATATATATATATATATATATATATATATATATATATATATATATATATATATATATATATATATATATATATATATATATATATATATATATATATATATATATATATATATATATATATATATATATATATATATATATATATATATATATATATATATATATATAGAGTAAAGGATATTGTGAATTATCTGAGAAAAAAATAGTTTTCGTAAATTTTTTTTTTTTTTTTTTTTTTTTTTTTGGTATGATGGCCTTACAAACTGGTGTATTGATAACGTATATTTACTTCCATCTCTTTCAGAAACGAAACACCTTTGTTTTTACTGAAAAAGTATTTATTAGAATTAACAGGCAACTTTACTCTAATAATGTAACAAAACGGATAATTATCAAAAAGAAAAAAAATTAATAGCGAGAAATTCCACCTCTATTGGTTATTACTGCTTCAACTCGGCGAGGCATACTTAAATTAAATGATGCAAGTCATTTTGATTAAAGGTATCCCATAAATGTGTAAGAACTTGCCTCAGTGACCTTACGTCCTGAACAGGAGTTGATGGACAATTAATGCCCTTCCGAGCATGTCCCAAGCATGTTCCATGCAGTTTAAATCTGGAGACAGTGGGGGTTATGGCAGATGATTAATTTCATTAAATGCTAGCCGTCCTTGTACTACCCTGGCTCTGTGCGGGCGACTGTTATCAGCCAGAAATCTGAAATTGGGTTCCAAATTCCAACGATAATCATTCATGATATCAATGATGTCATGGGCATAAATTTCACCTGTCATTATACCTTCACAAACATACAACTCCGTTCGACCTCCGTAGAAAATTCCACCCCAGACCATTACACCTCCACCTCCAAATGGATGTACTTCTTGAACATGTCGGTCATTAACTCTTGAATTTTTTGGTTTCCAGACACGAACTGTACGTCTGTCAGGACGAAGACAAAAGCGGCTTTCATCGCCAATCATCATTCCAGTTGGCTCTTTCATTACACCAAAACAAACGTTGAGCTTTATGGCCTGCAGTCAACGGAGGGCGCCTTATAGGCCTATAGGAATGTAAACCTGCTTCATTTAATCGATTTAAGACCGTCCGAGGGGTAATATGAATTCTGCTGGCAGCAAAAAGGTCCTGGCTGAGCAACGTGCAATTTCTTGTAGGTCCATCCTAGCTCCTATTATTAATCTTTGGTTCGCCCTAGCATTTGTTGACCTTGGGCTACCCTCCCTATGCCTATTCATGACAGATCCAGTCTCATTAAATCGGTTATTAAGTCGGGAAATTACACTTTGAGAGACATTAAACCGATCAGCCACATCGATCTCTCCCGCACCTCCAAGAAGCAACCCAATCGCTTAAATTACTTTCTCTGCCGTTAAGTGACGCCTATTTATTTTGGCGATGACACAATAACTACAATATCGCAAACTGCTGTTTAGCAACAAACAAACACAGGTAAACTTTACAAAAATAAAATCTAAATTTTTGGTGATAATGCTTTTTATCTGTTTAGGTACAATTTGCTATGTTTACAAACATAGCAAGCATAGCAAATTTAACGCAAACGACATTAATATTAATAGCTATACCCCATTTTTACTAATAAAAATTCTTCATCGCGAAAACACAATATCTTTAACTTTTTTCGATCAGTTTTTTTTGGTATTCTAAGAACTTTTTTTTGTGAAATGTATGACAAAATGAACGTTTAAAATAAATAAACAAATGTTTTCTGTAAAAATGGTTTAAATCCATTTTTGCACTTAATTATTAGCTGATTGTACAAATTTAATTTTTAAGTTTTATACTTTGGCTGGTTCTCCCTTCAGATTTTCCACTTAAAGAAACTTTTCTTTTTCTTGAAAAAACCGCCTCTAACGAAATGCAAGTCTCAAGGTTTGTTTTATGTTCACTTGTATTATCTATTCCTTATTTTCTCATGCATCAAAGATGTCAACTAACAGGTAGGTGCTCATCTTTTTAATCTAAAACATGCACATCGCATTAGCTAAGCCGATTAAAGAAGTAGAGGGCAAATAACGCTAAATAAAAATCGCCTATGTAATGGATCTTTGTATCCTTAGGGCAAATCCTAGAGATCTGCGTGGGAGACACCGAATGAATCAACAGATTTTCTGAAATTAAAGCGAGCTTTAAGGGATGAAGCGGGTGTATAAATAGTATATCCTCCGGTCTGACGCGTTGAACAGATTGAAGGGATTATTCAAAAATACAGGAGAAATATATGAAGCAGTGGCAGTGCGTTATACAAGGGTTTTTTAAATGACTTAAAAAAAGGGGGTTATCAATTTCACACGTATGTATGTAATCATATTAAAATTGCAAAATAGCTTAATACTAACTAATCATATTTACTTATGTTTGTTTCGGCATCGGCACTGGTAGTATGGCTGGACGCAACCGGTGCCGGTGCCTCTGCAGAACCAACTAATTATAGGAGGGGGTCCAGCTTATGTGACGTAATATTTTTAGGGAGATCGCAAAGAGTGAGACGCGATGTAAGGCAGGGGGTTTAAGATGGTGAAATTCACCGTAATCTAGTTTTTAAACGGCTACTAATGAACTGTGATTTTTTGTCTTACTGTATTTTTACATTAAAATTTTTGGTCAGAGAAAATCATTTCATAAGCAGCTTTTACATAATTTTAAATAAAAGCAAATAAACTTTTTTTATTATAAATTAAAAAAAATATATTTTAGAGAGAGAGAGAGACAGACAGAGAGAGACATGACAGAGAGAAAGAGAGAGAGAGAGAGAGAGAGAGAGAGAGAGAGAGAGAGAAAGAGAGAGAGAGAGAGAGAGAAAGAGAGAGAGAGAGAGAGAGAGAGAGAGAGAGAGAGAGAGAGAGAGAGAGAGAGAGAGAGAGAGAGAGAGAGAGAGAGAGAGAGAGAGAGAGAGAGAGAGAGAGAGAGAGAGAGAGAGAGAGAGAGAGAGAGAGAGAGAGAGAGAGAGAGAGAGAGAGAGAGAGAGAGAGAGAGAGAGAGAGAGAGAGAGAGAGAGAGAGAGAGAGAGAGAGAGAGAGAGAGAGAGAGAGAGAGAGAGAGAGAGAGAGAGAGAGAGAGAGAGAGAGAGAGAGAGAGAGAGAGAGAGAGAGAGAGAGCAAGTACTTAATAGTGGCACTTTGAATTGAGTCTTTAATATCTTGTTAACATTAATAATTATTTAACTGAAAACCAAGAAATTAGACCCCGGGTGGCGAAAAAAGTTTTTAATAAAAGGTAACTTTATTTTTCAATTTCAATTTAAATTATATTTAAAGATTATTTTAAATCTCTTTTTGTGTGTTGCCATCAAGAATGTTTCTTTAGATACAGGGCATCAAAGTAAGTAAGAGATCATAGGTATCGTAATATTTAATTTTAATTGTCTATCAACAGTAATAAAAAAATGATATTCGCATACGATAGATGCTTATGAAATGACTTCAAGGGAGGAAAAAAAAATAATTTTTGTAAAATCAAAAGTTACCATTTCTTGAATATCTAAGTCATATCTTGGAAGAATGTCCTTTAAACAAAAACTTATAATTTATACGAGATAAACTCTTCTTCTTTATGCATTAGTAACGTCCTGTTATACTTAATAAAAAAACCTAATTTTTCCTCACGAGAAACAAAATTAAGCTTAAAGGTTTTAGACAATAATGAACTTTAAATAAAGGCTTTTGCTTGGACTCGCATTATCTTAATTTATTTAAAAACACAACGTTTTAACTGGTAACTATCTCCGGCCATCTTCAGGTAAAAACCAAACACAAAGCAAGCAACCAAGCAGCTACATAATAATATTTAAACTGAGTGTATGATCATGATTTTATAAAGTGGGAAAATCGTTCACCCCTGATGATAATCATTATAATAATAAGGCATTTCTATATCCCACTGTGCTCCAAACTTCAAATTAACACATCAACGCTCTCAGAAATCATAAATATTCCGAAAATGTCCAAATATTATACGATATACACCGTGCCTCTTGAAACTGAATGGGCGATTCCAATCAAGGGTCGGCCCTTAATAATAAATCATCTGTCGAATCCTAGTATTATGTTATTACTGTTATTTGCAACGATTCAACATCCTGTTAGTCAAACAAGGGAACAATGGAGCGTTGCACCGGTCAGTTTCGATCACAATGGATTATTGGGCCCTATCTCAGGCCCTATAGATTTCGTTTTGCTTTTAGCATACAATTACTTGGAAGTTAAGTAGAACAGAAGGGCGCAAGTGATTTTTGAAAAGAAATAAAGCGTTTCTGATGCCCTTTTTATGTACTGAGTTTTTAATGGATAACCCAGGCGCTAACCTGGCAGTTTTTGAAAACGCAAGTTGTGAAAGGTATTTTTTTAAATACAAAACAAGCAATAATTTATTTAGTTAATAATAGTCCTAAAGAAACAAAGAAGGGGCATTTGTAATGATTTTAGAATAGCTTAGTTTTATGAGTCATACAAGTCTTTGCATATATCATAAAGGTGACACTTTAAAAATTTTGTATTTGGTGTAGTAAAATAATCAAGCACACTACATTTCTCCACATGCTTTCCTCGTCTCGGTATTATAAAATAAAAAGGGTTGTGTCACTGCAAAATTATACTTAAATGCTCCCACATCTGCATTGTCTTGGAATCATTGTTTTGCTTATAGTCTGTCTCAAATTATACCGTGTTAGCTCTTGCCTTCATTTATGGATTATACCTGCCGACAGCAATAAAACTGCGGGTCGGTATGAATTAACGGACAGAACATTAGACACGGACCTTAATAATATAAAGATTTATAATTTATTGTTTACTTAGGTAAGTATAATCTTAAAAATACATTAAGAAATTAAATATATGCAAAGTTTTAATAAATTTATAACTGCATTATCTATACAAAATTACATTTTTAATTTAAATATCTAAATCTAATTCTGTTTCACTATAAGAGTCATCATTGAGATTAATTACAATAGGGTTTTGTTGTTTTGGATAGAAATGTAAGAGTCCTCAATTTTTATAATGTGCTGTAGTGAATTTTTCCAGCTCTTAACTGGTAGGTTATTAATTACATTTTTTATCAAATTTATAACATTGGGACTTAAAGTAGACGTAACATTTTCTGCTCTGATCTTTGATTTTACTTGGTTCCACAAATGCTCTATGGGGTTAAACATACAGTGATACGGAGGAAGCCGTAAGACAGTATGCCCAGCCTGTTCAGCCAAATTATCACATTCATATTGTTTTTTAATTGCATATGAAATTAGGACTTTCAAAAGTTGCGTTTTTTTGTAACTGCATTCAAAATAAATATCATTTTTCTAACAAATATTCCTGGATTTCAGTTTTTGAACTTGACAAAGGTGGTGCTTTGTGTAGCAGATGGCTGTGGTAGCTTGCGTTATCCATTACAATAACACTGTTGTTTGGAATATTTTTTAAAAGATAATTTTTAAACCAAGTTCTGCACTTGTATCCTCATGATAATCCAAGCTAGAATCCTTAATATTCTTTGCAGACAACAGCAAGCAGTTTGGGACAAATCCGTCTTCTGAACCAGCGTGTATTATGGTAATGCGTTTTCCTTTATTTAAAGGTGCTTTCGTCTGACAGTTTTGATTGGAATTAGGGTTCATGATTTCTCGAGCTTATCAATTTCTCGGGTCTCGAGAATTCTCGAGGCTAATTTCTCGGGTCTTCTCGGGTGGTCGAGAAATTTACAAATTGCGTGTACTACACTTAGCCCGAGAGCTGGCAGCAATTTTTGGGTAGGTATTTGAGGCAAGCTGAAAATTTGTCATAAACTTCTCCTATTAAACCCCAACACGGAACTGCAGACCTGGCTGGTGAGTAGCGGGGCTTAATCAGCCCCTAAATTTTTAAAAATATTTTTTTTTTCCAAAAATGTATTTGAGGCAATATGCAATTTTTATATGTTGTAGTTAAATGTTTAAAGAATTAAAAAAAAAAAATCAGCCAGACGATTTTGTAGGGATTTTAACTTTGCCCGGCGCGTGCAAAAATGTTTTGCAAAAAAATATAAAATATGTTTTTGAGGCAACTTGAAATTTTAATAGGGTATTATTTATAACTTAAACTAACTTTCTCAAAAAGACAGATTATTTTGGTGGGACTTTCCATATGCCAGGTGATCTAAAAAATTATGTATATGTGCGACTGAGTAGCGCTATAGACAAGCTGCTGTAGTGTAAGAGAGAACGTTTATCGCCAGCTGTTTGTGTTCTTACTTGCCGCGTTAGTATTGACTATGGCAAGGTCACGTCGCTTACAATAGCCATGAGGTTTCTAGTCGGAATTTCGAAGTAAAAAAAATTTAAAAAATGTGAAGTTCTGCTAAAAATGGTTTAAGTAAAAATGTTTGTGTTGATTTGTGTGTGCTAAATGGACATATTTTTTGTGTTTTTTTTTATCATATAAAATTTGTTATTTAGTCAATTTTAATACAAATTCAAATGTAATGAATTTCTTAAATATTTGACATTAGAGCAAAAATATTGTTTTTTTTTAACAAATCTCAAGATACATTTTTTTTAAATTTATTTTAAAACAAATTTTGTTTCAAATTTTTTTTATTTTTTAATTCAGATTTTTGCAGCTACATCCAAAATTAAAAAAATACTTTTTTTGTGACACTATTGAAACTTAAAATTTATACCGAAATTAAATATTTTTTTCATGTTAAAATTAAAAAAGACTAATGTATTAAAGAAAGTAATGATAACAAAAATATAAGATCACAAAATCAGATTTATTGAAATAAAATAATTGAGGCAACTAAAGAATTATCTTGAGTACAAAATATAAATTTTTATTATTTATTATATTTTAATCCATAATGTTTACGGATCCCTAATATTTCATTACTTTTTTAGAGAGTTTTCTCTACATAAGCAATCACTTTATCATTGTCTTTTTTGCAAATGACACAATCTAATTTTTCACGAGACATTTGAAACTTATAAAACACTTGTAACACCAATATTTATACGACTCAGAATAACAATTCCGAGATTCCGACTAGGAAACCTCATGAAGATATTGTAAGCGACGCGACCTCGCCAGAGCCAATAGTAACGCGGCAGAGTAAGAACGCAGACCGCTGCTGATAAACGTTCTCTTTTACACTACAGCAGCTTGTGTATAGCTCTACTCAGTCGCATCTATACATAATTTTTAGATCACCTGGCATATGAAAAGTCCCACCAAAATGATCTGTCTTTTTTTAAGAATCTTATTTTTAGTTATAAATAATAATTCCCTATTAAAATTTCAAGTTTCCTCAAATACATTTTTTATATTTTTTTTGGAAAACATTTTTGCACGCGCCTGGCAAAGGTTTAAACCGCGACAAAGTCGTTCAGCTTATTTTTTTTTTTAATTCTTTAAACATTTAACTACAACATATAAAAATTGCATATTTGCCTCAAATACATTTTTAGAAAAAGAATATTTTGAATAATTAAGGGGCTGTTTTAGCCTCGTTACTCACCAGACAGGTCTGCAGTTCCGTGTTGGGGTTTAATAGGAGAAGTATAAGACAAGTTTTCAGCTTGCCCCAAATACCTACCCAAAAATTGGTGCCAGCTCTCAGGCTAACTTTGTAAACCGTCTGAACTTAGCTAGAGTCGAAACACGAATGAACGTGTGTGTATTACCTACTGTATTGTATTATGTATAAAACGACGCCGCCAAAGCGCTTGCTGCGCGCGAGCGGCGAGATCAAAGGGTACCACTGCGCTTTGGCCCGTGCCGCCCCGCCGCCGCGCGTTTAATACAAACGGCAAACGCAAATAGTTTTATTTTATAATTTCATAAACTCAAATTTGATTCTCGAGTTCTCGAGTTTTCTTGAGCTTGATTTCCCGGGAACAAAGCCCAACGATTTCCCGGGAATTCTCGGCTCGAGAATTCCCGGGAATGAACCCTAATTGGAATCAACCCATCCTTTGGATACTGTGTCGTGTGTATCGAACCATGTTTCATCAAGGTAAATTATGGATCTGTTTTCTTACCTATATCTTTTAATTTCTTGAAGGTAATTAAATCTCCAAGTGCGTAATCTGTGCGATTCCATTACTACTTGTCTTTTGTCTATTTTGCGGTATTTAAATCCCATTTTACAAACAACCTCTATTGAGGGTGGCACGGCTAATATTTATATTGGTTTCGAACTGCCCATACGCCTCTTTTTCAGTTTATCCAAGGTAGGAATAACTCCGCTTTCATAAAGACAATATATTTTCCTTCGTATTAGGTCCTGATCACTATTATCTATACGGTGAGATTGAAAATCACTACGTTTTTTTCTTTTGTTCAATTCTTTACAAATAATAATATCCTTTATCGATGATATTGGAGTTTTTGTAAGTAGACAGGTTTCTTTTAAAGCTTCTTGTTTAATTAGACCTCTACTGATTAAAGTTTCATACGCATTTTTCACAACCTGTTTTGCATCTAATGACAAATGATTTCGACGCGACATAGTTATATTTTTGTAAAACAACTTTTTCGAAACGCACAGTAAAAACGGTTATTTAACACTGCCACGAAAATATTAGCCAAAATATTTATATGCCTAATGGTCAATACTCAAGAAATACCTGGCCCACCCCTGCCCATATGAACAAATGGGTTTACCCAATAACAGTAGGTAATAAAATCGTTAAAGGTTTATTGGCGTATGGTCCGTCAAAATCCATAACGATATAGTTTGAGACAGACTATACCATTTTTTATTATTTAAAAAATCCATGTAAAATTTTTCTTTTTTTAGATAAAAAAATTGATTTTGTGTGTCGATATGTGAAATAAATATGTATTGCTCGACATATTCAATTGCTTTGCCTCACTTCCGGTTTGACAGGAAATAACTCGTACTTTCAAATTGTAAACGACACCGATATATTTTCTCGATGGGATATAACATTATGAATATAATGACAACTGTTATGCCATTTTGACATTTTGATACTTTAGCTTTAAAATATATATTTTTTTATAAAAATAAGATTTTAATCTAGAGTGCCGTGAATATGTTAAAACAGTTAATTTTAAATCCTATTTATAGTCATTAGTTCTTTTTTTCAAATGGACGAGGGTGAATCGTTAGCATAGCCTAAAAGAACATTCTCTTTCAAATAACTTGGTACTACAAAGTCAGTATAAAGGTTAAGAGGTAACTCTTTCTAAAATACATGTAATAAATTAATTACTATTTGTAAAACTGTATTAGTATCGCATTAGTGTCGTTAAACCCGATCAGAGAAGCTGTAAAAAACAAAAAATGAGAAAATTTGTTTTCTCACGGCTACTTGCTCTAAAATTCGTGAATATAACGTAGTCAAGACACTCTAGATTTGTATTTAAAAGATACATCCTATCGAAATAAGAGAAAATGTACGGATAATCCCATTTAAAATATGAAAGTACTAGTCATTTCCGATCAAACCAAAAGTGATACCATAAATGTAAATAGGTCAAACGGTGCATATTTATACCTAATACTGATAAACTAATTTTCAATTTTTTTACTTAAAAAATAAAAATGGTAATTCAGCTTATTCAGTAATAAAAATCAATTTTACTAAAATCGAATATTCACTCTTACATACTGGCGAGTGCTGGCCACCGGGATACAGGCCGTTTCCCGGTGGGCCCTTGTAAGGTTGCTTCGAAGGGTCCTCCTAAGACATAAATCCTACGACGAGGTTAAATACAAAAAAAAAATAGAAGTAATAATCAGCCCCGTCACTGTTTAACTGGACCGCACTGGACTTGACAACATTCCCACCACAGTACATGGTCCTAGACTTATTGTTAAGTTATTTTTTTAGTTTTCTTCTTTTTTAATTTGATTATTTTTATTTGTTTTTTATTATTTTGTATTTTTTATTTTTTAAAACTTTGTTGTGTAATGTTAACATGTACGTATTTAAAATCTACTAGGTTTGAACAAATCTGTTGAAAAGTTTTCCTATTCGTCACTTACATATACTACATATTAGTGAGTCCTATAAATCTAATAATTTTTACTTTACTTTAGAAAACAACTACTACAAACACTGTAATGAAAAATAAAATTTGTCACTTTTTTGCTAAATAAAACAAGACTGGACAACCAAATAACATGAAATAAAGGCAAAACAAACTATTATAAATATTCTTAATTAAATTAAATATCTTGCTTACAGGTGCACATTCTCGCAATATCCAAAAAACAAACAATGGTCTTTAGAAATCCAATATTCAATATTGAAATCTACTAACAAAAGACCAACTATTTAAGAAGTTTAAACTGCAGGGGATGTTTTATTACAATCGCAGAGATATTTTGATTTCAATTAAACGGTTTTATTGAATCAACCCCCTCACTGGAATGCTATTATCAGCCCTCGGACTGAAGTAAAACATCGAAAGGGGTGGTCGAGCTACCCTTACGGTGTCTAGATCTGGCTGGATGAAACATGGACTTAAAGATAAAGTGATTCGTTTTCCAATTTAATTAGTTTAGAACGAATTTATGGAGTTTATAAAAATCACATCGTGTAGATAAAAAAAATGCGCATATCTTTATTGTAGATGCCCAATAATAACTTATGTTTTGGCTCTATTGTCATGTTTTGGCTCTATTGTCTTTTTTATTATTATTTTATTTGTGATTTTACAGAAAAAATAATTAAAACTTAAAATGAGGACCAACTTTTTAATACGCATTATGTCCCTTTTAAATATTTTTCAAGAAGAAGCGAAAAACGTATTACTTTTTACTAGCTCATTATAAAGTAACAACAATTTTAATATTTGAAAAATAAGGAACGACACTTATCATAGATTACCTTATTTAAATCAAAATAAGTTTTACTTAATAAAAAATTGCTAAAATTTTTCTGACATAATACATTTTGTTGCGTTCAAGAACACCAAATAATTTTGGTTTTGGTCTATTCTGGACATATTGCGTTTTGGTGCGACTTTACGTAAAAAATTCGGGAAGTTTTTTTCGTGATTCTTGACTGTATCCCTTACTTTAACAATATCCATTTTATTATAACTATTTTGCTTAACAACACACAACATTACTTATGGCCGGTTGCACCAACAATTTGAAGGAACTCTTACCGTTAAGTATTCCTTAAATCTCCGATGTAGACAATCACATTGCTTGTTTGGCCATTTTATAGATTATCTTGTGCTAAGGATTCCTTAAGATTGTTGATACAGTGTACAGTCAAAGAGTGTAGATTCGAAAATAAAAAAACACCTGCTTCCATGCAACAGCGCTGTCTCCTAGCGGACAGTCGGACATAATAGTTTATGAAGTGGTTACATTCGTGGACAAAATTTTGATGTGTTTGCCACTTTTTGCCATCTAATTACGTATATATCTGATACGATTTAATGTGTTGTTTTTATAGGATTATATAGAGTTTGCAACTATGTTTCTAAAATCACATCAAACGCAATTTGCTCCTCTGATGGACATAATGATGTTTGAAAAGTTACTCCTCAAATAATCATATTCATCCTTGTACTCATAGGCCTTTATATATTATATATCATAGTTTTTTCTGTGAAATCCGTCTCTTCATAAAGATTTTAGTCACATCATAAAGCGTCGGCATATGGTGTAAAATAACCAAGCTACACAATCTGACGCTGTTTCGTCATATTAGGTCTGTTTGTTATTCAGAAATATTTTTCACCATTTTACACTTTTTCTAGCCACGTAGTCCTAAAATACACCTTCCATAAGAGCGAAAAAAACGTAAAAAAGTGTAAGATAGGGTACACTTCCTTTGCTGGAAAAAGTGTACACTTTTAACACTTTTACATTCCTTTGACAATAAACAGTGCAAAATACACCACACTTTTGTGTTCCTTTGCAAGATTGGCGTACACTGGTGTGAATTAAATTACAACTCGTCGATAGGATGTGTAAAAAGTGTAATTTGTCGTAATCTACATATTTTTGACATTTGAACAGCTGAAAATTTTAAATGTGAGGTTAAATTTTATAATAATTATAAAAATTTTTGGTCATTATCGGTACTTTGCTTAGTAGTCTTGGTACTAGAAATTGGTTTGATTTTATTTTTTATTAAATGGAATATTTTGTATTTGCTTTTCAGAAATTTATATGTATTAATTGTTTTACTATTACAATATTTAAAAACTGAAATATACTAGGTAATTAAGACTATGGTACTAAAAAAATATCATAAACATGTAAAAAATTTAAATAATTAACACTTCGGCCTGTCTTTCATAAATTTAGTCCTATTACTCTGTTTTTGTATAATACAGGGTGTACTAAAAGGTTATTACGATATAAAAATAATATCACTCACTTAGTTTTGGATTTATTAAAGTTTTTATATTTTAATTAACCACTATAACTGTGAATTTTTCCTAAAAAAATTATGCCGTCGATATGCTCCTCCAGACGATCTCCGAAATTGGCAAACACGAGACGACAGGATCTTTGGTCAAATTTCACGATTAAGAAACTCCTACAAAAAAAATCCATGACAGTTAAATCGAGACTTCTGGGAGGATAACTGATGTCACCATTATTTAGCATGACCTTTCCGGGAAATCCACCAAAATTCTGCAATTCTGGTTCAAAAAAAATCCAGCATTGCCCTATAACCGTCCGAGTTGACCATGACTGTGCAATGATTCACATCTTTAAGGCTCTATTACCGCCGCCATTTTTGGTCCTTTTTATGTCAAATGCAATTAGTTTAAATATTTCAACTAGAGGGCGTACACGTGTCGAATTTCAGTTATTTATTTCTTTGCGTAAATCGGTTGTAAATTTTCAAGGTAATCTCAACAAAAAAGGCTGGAATGTGGCTGCCTGGATATCAGGCGGTGTTGCCGTTAACAACAAATTGATAATACTACGAAAAATTTGTTTTTAAATTTAAAAGAATAAAAATATTAAGAAAATTATAATCATAAATATGGTTTTAATTTTATATCTCAACATCATTAAAATGCTTTTTTTATACTCTCCTGCACGCTACTAGGAGTTGATTTCAAATACTATATAGTAACGTAGGTGCCTTCAGGGAAATAGAGTTGTTTTTTAATACAAGCCTTAAAAAATTGTTGTTGTGATAAACGAAATTGGCTGGAAATCATTCCACAATCTCGACACTCGGGGTATAAACAAGTGAACACAGGTTTTGGGCTTTTGAAGTTGGGCAGTAAACTGATGCATTTGTGACAAACCTCTAGTCGTTCTCGTGGGTACATTTAATTTAGGACAATAGCGTAGCTGTAGACGAGGGATAATTCACCAACCGCTCGTTGATGAAGTAAGCAAGGAAAGCCTTGATGGGAGGATCGGGTTGCCGATAAATTCGATTCGTTGTTTCGCATTAAGAATAATCAGTGTTGAAGGCGGGGGGCGCTCGCCAAATGTGGAAGCTGAGTACGAGTATTTGAGGTTGGGTCGGATTTTGCGAAACAGAGAATTTATACAAATTGAGCAAGAAAAAGTATTTTTGAGCTCTAAAGAGAAAAACCCATTTTTTGAAGTCGAAGTGACTACAGAAGAAATTTGGCATATGCCCGTTAAGATCCTGCTCAAAAGAAATGCATAACAGTTCGAATCCTTATTGTTAGAAAGTTCGAGTAAAAATCAGTTTATTTCTTTAATTTTTGCTACATTTTATACATTGTAAAGTAATAGTTTTAGTTCTGTCACTACCCTACACGTAGTTTCTCGTGCTCAAGCTGACAATTCTAGTCATAGCTGTTGGTAAATATGCGTTTATAAAAAGGACCTTGATAGGGTTGCAAAGAAAGTTATGACTTAAAAAAAATGGTAGATTAATATTATAATTATGCTTTTTAAATTTTATTAAAATATGAGGTACTAAAAAAGGAGTAAAATAAAACTAAATGCCATATTTTACAGTACAAAATATGTAAATATATTTGTCATATTTTTTTTATTTAAACTGATTTACAGAAATCAATTAAACTAAATTGGAAATTAAAATGGCAAAACATTCATAGTGATACCACTTGAATTCCATTAATCAAAATTATCACATTTCAGCATCGGACGTCCATCATGTGGTTTTTATTTTACGGTATTGGGACGAGTCAGAGAATAGAATAAAATGGAGGCAACATAGCGAGAACTGCTTCTCCAAAACCAGCCATACAAGTGCAGTGTGCACTTGATACATTTCCATCATTTAAAATTATGATCCATACTTCAAATAGCTTTTCCCTACGAGCGTTCCTACTTTTCCGCATGGCGTGCGGAAAAGTGAACTTTCTCTGCACGCCGTGCGGAAAAGTAAAACTACTCTAAAATCTTACAGGTAAACAAGATTTATATTGATTTTAGTAATTGTGTAGCTATTTCATGCAATATAATGCAAGCCATTGCAAGTTTTAGTTTATTCTCTTTTTTGTTTGTTACTCCGTAATTTTCAATATTTCAACTAAAACACAAAAAAACATTTTTTAATTACTCCCTGAATAATACAATAAATGATTATGACAAGTCAAGCAACAATATGTAATCTTGGTGATTTTAACACATGTCAGATTTTTTCTTCGTTTCCATATGAATAAGCAATTGCACAAAATTAATTTTAATACAAACAAGCATTTTTAATGATAAGGCGTCATAGTATCTTTTTTTAATTTAAATAAAAATCCGACAAAAATAATTATTTAAAATGAGTAAATTGACGGAGGAGCTACCAGATTCTATCCTGATGCAGCAAACACCGTAAGCGTTTGAATTTATTACCAGCAAAATCTCGTAGAAGAAATATGAGAATCAATATAGTCATTTCGAAAACTGGTGCTCCAGCAAGAGGACAAAAAGTATTGAAGAAACAAGTGAAAATTCAAGGTCTATTACGCGGATTTGCAAGAAACATATAAACCTAATACTTTATGGACTAAGTACTCTATGTCAAAATGTGTCCTTAAAGTGAAAAGGAACGTTGATTTAAGTTCATATTTTAAGCTAATCACTACTTAAACACCAAAACGTGGGATATTCTGGCCAAAAAAATCAAAAACTTTCAGCAAAGAAGAAAAGTTTCAAGATTCATGAAAGAAGCACCTGATAATATTTACCTTTCTAATAAAAGTTGCTACAATTTTTGGATTGCTGCCTTTACATGGGAGATGAACTTACAAAAATAATGATTGATGACATACAGGATAATAGAAAATTTGATAGTGGTGAAAATTCCTGACAGTAAAAATAACACTTCCAGAATATTTGTAGTGTCCGATGAAACAAATAACGGACTTTATCTGCAATTGTACCGTAAATAGAACACTAGTTTGGCAGCTTTTTCAGTACCTAATCGATTGCGTAGTTCCGGAAATTTGCACTAAATAAAAATATTGAGAATATCCTCTCTACTGATGCAGACGAAGCAGCTGCACAGAGGCAGTTGTGTAATTATGGGAAGTTCTTTTTCAATAATATCTGCGTTTCGTTGTGATTTCCACCAGTCAATAGGTTTTACGCTTTTCAGGATATCATCTTGAAACATAATATTGTTAAAAGGCTCTGATTTGGCAAGAAACTTGATGATTAGTGGTAATGAACCACCATCTGGATACAGTTCTTTTGCAGTTTGTAATGCAATATTTTTTTCAGTATATGTCAAACTTTGTGTTTTCGTTGGGTGGATAAGAAATGCCAGCAAATGATACGGAGTTATACACATATTATATCGATTTTTAAATTTTTGCAGTTGATGTAATGTCAGATTAGTTTCTTCAAAGTAATCTTCTAATATTTTAAATTACTCTACAACATCTGAAATAGTGTCAAATGGTCTTTACCAACCTATCTATGGCAATGGAAATTGGCTTAAGAATTTTGAGGTAATCTTCAGCACTCCTCTTCTTTAAATGAATGTTTTGAAATTTTTCCCTGATAATACTGTCAATCTTTTCTTTGTTTTTTTCTTCTGATTCCAAAAGTATGAGCCAATGATTCCATGAATACTTGCAAGCAGTCTGCTCTGACAGATTCCATCGAACATCACTAAGGTATGACTAAGTTTTTTGCCTCCTTTTTTGGCATATGTTGCAGATGCAAAATAATTGTTCCTAAAGTACTTTACGATTTGGACTACATGCTCTTTTATATGAACGATTTCAAAATCTTTACATAATAAATTTAGTATATGTGAATTTATCAGGATGCCTTTTATTCCCAATTCTCTGCATTGCAGACATGTTAGATGCAGTGCTTATCTGTCACGAAACTACTCACTGAACAATCATACTCGGTTTTTAGTTTGTTTATAAGGGTTGCTGCAATTTCTCTTAGGTAGCTCGGATGTATGTGAATTAGCAGTTGTATCTACAAATTATCGAATAGGAGGAGCCCATTTCTGCAGTAACTGTTGCACATACTATGGGATCATTATGGCACATTAGACCATCCATCGAGTGAAAGACAAACGTTACTTCTAGATAACCCCCTTAAAGCATTTGCTTCTTTCTTCGGTATATATTTGATCAAGCAGTCTGCCTGACACATCCGGAACCACTGGGCGTTGCATATCAAGGTCGCAGGCAGATGAAATCTGCTATTAGTTGCAGTAGAGGGCTCTGGCAATCTGCTTATCAATTTTATTTTTAACGATCTTACTAGTACGTACAGCAAAAGACATCACGAGATCCAGAAGAAGTTGTGTCAGTAATGTCAGTATTGTCAGACTTATTATTCTTTTCTTTTTTTGTTTACTGGGATTGAAGGGGAAACTGAGTGCGACGTACTTGCTTTTTCTACGTTGAAAGTTTTGTTCAGTTTGAATTTGTGACGTATTTATGCTTGAACTACGTTGTACCCTGCAATTAAAAAAAATATGAGGCTTCAATTGTCCATAGATGATAGATGTATGTAAATTATCTAAGAAAACACATTGAGTTTGATTGCCTTTACCTATGTGTCACGGAATTTTATAATTTTTCCTGGATTTGGTTTGATAGAGCCCGTCAAATAGAATCGATTTAATTTAAAGCAAAAAATAAAAAATCGTTGAATGAGCCACTTTTTTGAGAAATAAAAGGTGTTGTGTTGTCATAGTTACATACCTTAATAGTTACTTGGATAAAAAATAAAAAAAAAATGTATTTTTTTCAGAAAATATTGTTCATCCAAGAATTTTTTTGTTGCAAATAGTGTTTAGTGTTAAAAAAACGTATCAATTCCAAAGCATTTTCAAAAATTGTGAAATTCCGTGACACATAAAGTGCACCAGAAACCAAGACATTGATCACATTGTTATAAAAATAAGTTTTTAAAAAATTCCAAACATGGAAAATTGGAAAAATATTTCAACACCATTTTTAAAAATTAACAAATATTAAAAAGGTACTTACGGTTAAAACTGATTGTGATTGTGCTAACGTTGACGAGAATGACGAGTCACTATAAGTATCGATAGTATCGATGTCTTCATTATTTACATTTTTACATTTTTCCCAGTGCTTTTTCATCCTCTCCACCAATCCTTGCATTTCCAAATTACATTTTTTACATGTAGCGCGACATCCCGGTTTTCCCTCCGCTTTCCCCGATTTTTCTTTGAAAAACTGCCAGATAAGGTTTTTCTTTCTACCACTTCTTCAAAACCACATATTTAAAAAACTATATTTTATATTTTACACAATATCAAAATTTTCAGTTAGCCGCAAAAACAATGCTCGCGCGCACAGATCTTAACTAGAAAATGACGCCCGTCCGCGTTCCTTCCCTTTATGTAGACCGGTAAATCTGCGTGTTCTGACAGGAATTTTCAAGAAAGTGCAAGTGCTTTCTCGCGGTAAATATTTAATACAAGAGTTTATCAAAACGAAAAATATTAGAAGATAGGAGAATGTTTAGGGGGAAGAATAAGGACACGTTACAAACTTCGATTATGCTATTTACAAAAAAAAAAATCAAAAAAATCATGTTTTTTTTTTATCGCGATTTTTGATTTTTTTTTTAAATCATGATTTTTTACAACCCTGACCACATACCCCACACAAATGTTTTTTTGTCCAGTATAAACAAGGAGCATGCAGTACGCAATGTGTGGGAATAAATTCAATAGGTAAAATGCCTTCAGAAATTGCTGCATACCTAAAACTAAAAAATCCAGAAGAGTACACTGGACATAGTTTTCGTCGATCCTCTGCGACTATGTTAGCGGATTCTGGAGAAGGAATTACCAATGTCAATCGACTTGGGGGCTGGAAATCAACGGCTGTAGCTGAGAGCTACATTGATGAATCCACAAATCAGAAAAAGGATATGTCGAATAAAATATTGACCATGAACAACTCCCCTCCTGAGCTAAGTCAACCTTCATCAAGCCGTACAATAAGCGCTTCCATAAGCCACCCGCTAAATGAAATTACAGGTTCTGCAATTAATTTACAATATGTAATAACTGTTCTTTTGTTGTAAATGTTATCAACAAATAATTCCCATTTATAAATATGTTGTAGTAGTCCTTTCAAAATAAACATAATTTAAAAAATAATCATTGCTTTAATATTGGTAGTATCTGACGCTCGTAAGGAAAATTTTGTTCTAATCGCTTGCGCAAAATGACTTTTCCGCACTTGACTACTTTCTGCCTCGAACTCCGCTTCGCGTCGTTTGGGTAGCTGCAGTCGCGTGCGGAAAAGTATCACTTTGCGCACTTGTTAGGAAAATAACTATTCTGGTAGTTTTCTAGGAGTGCCCAGCCTGAAACAAAGACATAATGGGCAAGTTTTTAATTGCATCGATGGATCCAGCGCATTAAGCGATAATTTATCAAACCGTTTTTAAACTACCACTGGAGAGTCCGATGGATTCCATTAAAGCGTTTTTATAAAATAATTGAGCAAAAAAATATAATTAAATACGGAAGGGAAACAACAATCAGCTGGGCATTGACAGTTGCAGAACAAACAGCGAGCTTTTTTAAACATTTCGTTTTTATTTGTTCTATCATTACTTTTCATGACATTTTTGACGTTCAGCGCATAAATTCAGCGTACTTTTTATAGATGAAATAAAGAACTTCCCAATATTACCTAATTTTAATAGTACTTTATTTAAAAAAAGCAAATTACATGAATCAGTTTTAAGAAGAAGGAATTTTAGGAGAGTTTGTGCGGTTTTAAGGTTAGGTCTAAGTGGGGCGTTATAACTCAAAAACCAAAATTGTCCGACAAAATTTGATTTTAGATTCGTAATCAGCGCCCCAAAAAACCTGGTATACAAAATTTCAATAAAATGGGCCGTGGGCCCGGTAAGTAAAAATTTACCAAATATATAATAGACTAAATTAAATTACTTTATCAAACGTATTTTAAATTTGGAGCCTAAAAACTTTCAGAACATTTTATCTCTTGAAACTGTATTTTAATTCCTGTAAAGCTGTATCTAAATTTTGAATATTTAAAATCGTATTGGACACACCATTAATAATAGGAACGTATTTGATGGGCCCCATCTAGCAACTTAAAAAGTTTAACTTTTATTTAAAAAAAAAAATGTTTGTTTGAACGCAATTTTAAAACCATTTTACCTTACAAAATATTTTTTTGCACTATTTTAAACCGCCAAGTCCGACTCTGAGCACGTGTAATCATGAATGAAAATTATAAATAACATCGCCCTCTGGCGAGAGAAGGCTAGAACCCTAAGGGCGTGAATATTCAAATAACTGGAATCAACTTCTCAACCGCTCTGAGTAGTACGTAGATATGCTTCTCCTACAAGATAAGCAAAAAGAGACGAGGATATACTTCCCGATTCGAAAATGATCGGTTACGAGCGGAGGAGAAATTTGACATAAGCACAAAATGTTGATTTTTCGTGTTTTCGGTACTTTAGGTACCAAATATATCAACAAAAACAAAAGTTTAAGTGGACCTTTTGGAAGAAATCACATTTAAAGAGATTGGAAATAAGGATCCGCTACTAGAATTCCTTATTTTGTACGTCAGTCGTAAGAATCGCGCTGTTTTGTATTGACGATTGAATTGTACAAAATTCAGTGTTTTAGAATTATAAAAACCAACTATTTATAAATGAAACGGACGAAAAAAAATATCTGTACTTGATCGTTAGTTCTTCCTTGATTACTCTTGCAAATCTCGGGTAAGTCCTCTTGTTTTTACTCAAGTGTTTGGTACCCAACTAAGAGCTTGTTTTCATGTGTAAAATGTTACGTTTTTTAATATGGCCGCCAGTGGGAATGGAGCCTTAAAAACACGGGACCAATGATACTATATGCGTATGTCGACATTGCTGTCCACACTGTCACTTTAGGACTATGTAGAGGTTGCTGATGTCCGATTAACGGACGTTTCGAAGCTTCATTAATATCGTGTAAATTAAAAGGTACGTTTGCTATTTAAAAATAGTGTACACTATTTAACACTATTTTTTACGTAAGCGCTCTAATTAAAGGTGTATTTTAGGACAAGGTGGGATCAAAAAGTGTAAAACTATATCTAAATAACAAACAGACCTGTGATGTGCACGGTAATGGCGACGAACTTTAATGTAAGAATGGTTATTAAATCTAACTTAAAAATCGTAAACATCTTTTCAGACACATACATAAAATATAAGAAACCTAAAAAAAAATCTAGTAAATTTTTAAAAATTAAAAAAAAATACTTTTTGAGTAGCCACTCTGCAGTCCTGTAAGTAGTGCAACAACTTTTAAATTAAGACATTTATTAAATTAATAATCTCCGAATTTTATGCTTTAAAGTAAGATTGAAGGAAAAGATGGTTTTTTATTTTCATTTAACAATAAAACTCTTTAAAGAGTCAATAAACAGTCGCCACGCGATAGGTTTATAGAAAAATCCAATATACAGGGTATCATTGAATTAATTTAACCACAAATAGAACTTAAAAAAAAAGGTTAAAAATTTTCTATACACACTGTGAGAAGAAGAAAAGCCTAAATTATCTGAACCAGTGGTGTAGTTATATCGTATAATTTTAATAATTCGCTCTTATTGCTCATTTTATTTATAAAAAAAGTACTCTTTCAAACTTTAGTAGTTATAACTTATTCTGTTAGTTAAGAAAAATTATTTTTTTATTCAATACATTTCTATTTATTTTTTAATTTTGAAAAATGCTTTTCCGAATTATAGAAAAAAAAATTAACGTTTTTTCAAAACCTTGTATCTGGAAAATTAAACATTTCGAAACACGTGTTCATAGGAAGCTTTTTACCTATTATTTGAAATTCTATTTGTGGTTAAAGTTTTAAATACTTAGTGACACCCCGTATAGTGTTTATATTTTCTCGATTTTGTACCTGATAAGGCAACTTACAGGTCAGTGTAAGGGTTACATAAGTAGAAATTATCTAAATAAAATTGGCGGGAAGGATTTCATGCAGAACAATCTTAAATTAATGAAAATTGATTGCGACCGTATGCACGTAAGAATGTGGGAAACGAAGAAATTTTGTATTTCGTGCAAAATTTTATTGAAATTATTATCCTAGCAAAGCGCTTTCGGTAAAAACCATCATCGGTGCTATCAGCAAGTAAGAATTAAACAATGAAAGCAAATTGAAAAAAACTTTTAAATATTTTTATGACACTGTTATTGTTAAACGTTTTTTAATAATTTGTTTTTTTTTGTTAAGTATATAGTGAATTTAAGTATTAAAGGATAATGAATTGTCAATTGAAAATGTCAAAAATTAGTATATTTGGTATAAAAAAGAAAACAGAACAGGTTCAAAACTTACTTGTTAAGTAGGAGTTACAGCATTTGGAGCGTACATTTATATAAACAGGAAATTGACAACTATAACCTTATTAAAATAAAAACTAAAAAGTAAAATTGCGAATATAATCTCATATTTTCACCTTAGAAATAGTAAATCTTAAAATTTAAATCACTGATGATACCATTTTGTTGGAAAGAC
>JAHBCN010011907.1:0-27998 GCA_019359885.1 Listronotus oregonensis
AAATTTGTTATGGTTGGAAAATTTTTATTTTCAAAAAAAAAAATTTTGATCTAAAAAATGGTCCTTAAATTTTTTCCCCAAAAATTTTATAGTTTCCAGAAAAAGGACCCAAAAGTTCATTTCGCTCCCTCTACCGTAGAAACCCGCTATCTTCATGGATTCACTTATAAGCGGGCGGACGAATTGTTCTATTACTCGGGCAATAATGTACATTTTTTAATCTTTTAAAGTTCATCGGAAGGGGAAAACCCGTACCTATTATTGCATACGAGTTTGGGTCCATCCTGATTTTTCTAGAATATTAAAAAAAGCTGTGAGTTTTTTTTCTCAATATTTTGAAGTATCTCATTAACTTATTAATATTTTTTGTAAAATGGTTTGTTATTAACATTTCTTTTTTATAATAAGACCTTAGCAAGTTTTTAATGATTCCAGAAAATTCCTTCACCACCTTTTTTGCGTTTTGAAAAAAAAAAAGGTTTTGCCCATCTGCATTTTTTAGCCGTTTCCGGAGTTTTAGAAAATCTGTAGAATAAACGCAAATCAAAAACTTATCATCTATTAAAATGCCATTAATGCACATTATTTGCAAACTTAGAGTTTCTACTTTCTAAATGTACTTTTTTCTTTTTAATAAAGTCCAATAATTTTTCAAAAATCAGGAAAATTCATCACACCAATGACTCGCGGACTGACAACTAACCACATCTATCCAGTGTGGAATGTTATGGATTTTTCGACGGCCGTTTTTGCCAAAAATATTGGTGTTGCAAAAAAAATAGTAAAAACCATTTTTGTAGATTTCGAGATGATCTTCATTTTTTGTTTAAACAAAAATTCTCCAATTCGTATATTTTGGCAGATATTCGCGGGAAACTCATTTTTGGGACTTTTAGGGGCCATTTTCAGCGGGTTTCCACGTCGGAATCGTGATAAACTTTTTCTCGCTCGAAAGCATACGCGAAGACCTAAGAATTGCGCCACAAATGAAAACTGTATAGATTTCTTTACAGCTTTGAGTACTTTCGGGTGTTCAGTTATTGGACTAAGATCACGCCTATCGCTCATATTTTTCAAAGCCTTCTAATTATTTTTCGCAGAAAACACACTTCTCGACTGGAATATATAGTTTTTTGACGTTGTCAAAAATATTCCTTATTTTATTACTGATTTATAAATCTAGAAAAAAAAATTAAAAATACGACATTTTCGTAAAATTCTATTGTATTGGTAATTTGGATTCTCCAAACAACATAATGGTTTATTAACTCTGAGGAAACAAAAATAGTAATGAGAAATAAACTCGTAAGAGCAATCTTATGATTGACTATGGTTTTTTAAATTTACAAAAAAGGCCAATAAATTTAGGCTTGCGTTTTTCAAAATGGGATAAATTTGTCATCATTTTAAATATTCTAAATTATCTTAAAACCTACACATTTTTAGCAAAAATATGTAGAAAGATTTGTTCTATAGAATGAAATTTTATCGGTTAAAATTGTATTAAAGGTCAAAACAAAAAAATACAGTTTATTTTATATTTTTCTTTACAACGTTTAAAACATTGGTTCACATAAAAAGAAAGCTGACGTCGCGTCATAACCTTTGAAATAAGCTTTGCTTTTTTTTATATTTGTTGAGTTTTTGTGATTGATTCTTTTTACTAATGTTTGCTGATTTTTTTGATACAATGTTATTTTTAATTTTATAACGTTTTTTTTAATAATCAAAACATAATTAAATAATTATTATTTTTAAGTACAGCTATGAAAAAAATACATTAAATCAACTTGAATGGGGTCGCACATTTACGAAAATTCCTTCTAACCAGTCTCCTGCACTACAGTCTTTAGTAAAGAGATATAAATGTTTAAAAGGCTGTTAAGCAAACGGTGGGTGCAGAAAATACGGTATTAAATGTTATATTTTTTGTAAAGAGTGCGCAGAAGCAAACTGCAAGAATGCAAGCGATCTTGAAATATCTGAAATGATCTTAATGTTCAGTAGTTTTTTCGGTAATTTTAATTATTTTTTTTACTTTTAAATAACCCTAACAATTCTGTTTTCATTTATTTTCACAAAAAAAAACAAAAAATTTTCCACTCGAATTTGACATACCTACTATAAGGTTTTGGGGTCGCTGAAAATGAATCCAAGCCCAGAATTGCGCCATCACGTCAGGTTTTTTTTTAATTGCGAAAACCTTGAATTTAGATTTGAAGTATAACCTAATGAATAGAATATCTTCAGAAAATTCTGAAAAAATTCATACAGGGATTTTTAAAGCTGCTTAATAAGATAAAAGAGCTACGGATGTGACCAGTGTAAACCTTACCTCAAATTCAAGTCTTAGATATGACTAAAAGATGAGATATCGTCCCAAAACTGTGAAAAAATTCTTACGGAATGTTTCTGACATTCTGAACCAAATTAAAGTGCAAGGAATGTGATTAGTCTGATTCCTACCTTGTATTGAAGTTTTAGGTGTGACTAAATGAATTAAATAACCTCAAAAATTAGAATAAATTATTAACAGGGTTCTATATTTCAACTAAAATCCTAGATGTCCACTAACCACTAGTAGGTGGTAGAGGAGCTTTCCTCGCCTGAGGCGGTACCACCCCACTTGCCCGTTAAAGGACTCGTGAAGTCTTAGTACGTTTCGAGTTCTGGGCGGTGAGTCAGTTTTCCTTCTTCCTCTTCTTTCTTTTTCTTTTCTTTTTCTCTTTTTTTCCACTCTACTAAAATTTGGAAATAATGATGATGCACACCCAACTAAAGTTATCCGGAGGTAAAATACCCCTCCATTCGGTTCTCCGGGCGAGGGTTACATTTGGGGGGCCACCATCAAGTCTGATATCTTTACAAATATATGTGGGCTTAACTCTAACGTGAACTCTGTTCACCATTATCTTCAATCCTCCAAACCCCACATACTATTTCTTACCGAAACCAAATAAGTCCCAAAACAGCAACCAACCACCTCCTTTTCCCAGGTTATGGACTCATTTCATCTTTTCGACCCCATGGCGGCGTTTGTGCTTACGTTCGCAACGACCTGGCTTGTGTTAGGGTTTCCCCAACCTCGAATCGGGTAGGCCTGATATTCTTTGGCTTAAACTTACTTTCAGATCTTCTAAACTCATCTGCTGTATATACCGGTCCCCGTCTGAAAATTCCTACAACGAGTTCTTTGATTTCCTTTCAATAAAGATCGACAATATTATTTCCCAGTTTCCATTGGCCGAAGTAATCGTCTCGGGGATTTTAATGTTCATAATAAGGATTGGCTGGCTCCACAAAAACTGATTACAAGGCAGAGCAGCAGAAAATTTCGCAATCAGCAACTCGCTCACCAATTTAATTATGGAACCTACCTACTTTCAATTTAATTAGGGAACCTACCTACTTTCCTAGGGTTCCCACCCATAATTCTAACCCCCTAGATCTCTTTCTTACTTCCACCCCCGAACTCTATCAAGCATCAGTAACTGCTCCCCTTGGTCGCTCGACCATGGTTTGGTCACCGTATCATACTCCACTCATTTTGAGGCAACTGAAGCATGCCGCCACGAACCGTCTGGCACTACAATTCGGCCGACTGGGATGGTCTAAAGATTTCTTTGCCAGCTACCCTTGGAATCCCTACCTGCTTTTCACTCACGATCCTTCAAAATATGTAAACAAATTACCGAAGCAATTCAACTAGCATTGGGACCATATTCCCACACTAAAAGAACCCATTACTTCAAATCACAAACCGTGGTTTTCTAAATCCTGTGACAAAGCCAGACTTTTAAAACTTCAAGCCCACAAAAGTTTCTTCACACCTCAGTCCCGAAAATCGACAGGCTAGCATCGAAGCAGAAATCAGTATAATCAGACCATCTCAGAAGCAAAAGACCGTTTTAACAATCGAATAAAAGATAAAGTTATCTCTTGCTCAAATGGCAGTAAAGCTTTCTAGTCATTTGCCAAAAATATTTGTCAAAACTTTTGCACAAATTCTTTTCCACCCCTAATCTCCAAAGATAGAATGGTCTCTACCTCCAATGGAAAAGCCGAACTATTTGAAAACAATTTGCTGCTAATTTTACGCTTGATCCTCCTATTAATCTTCCTCTTCCAACAGTTGTCCCTGTTTCTCATAAAATGTCCGATATAATTTTTAAAGTCAAACAGATCAAGCGTATTCTTTCTTAATACTAAAAAATCGTCTGGGCTGGATGGCATACCAGCAATCGTCTTAAAAAATGTGCTCCCGAGCTTGCACCCATCTTAACTCGCCTCTTTCGAATCTCTTACGACACGGGCATTTTCCCGGAGGTTGGAAAGCTGCACGTGTGCAACCTGTCCCCAAAAAAGGATCCAAAAGTCTCCCTTCTAACTATAGACCTATATCTCTTCTTTCAGTTGTTTGCAAGGCAATGGAAAAATTCATTAATTCCCAAATCTTAAAGTATCTGGAAAAAACATAAGATCTTACATGATACGCAGTAGATCCACAGCTGACCTTGTTTCCTTTGTCTCACACAACTGGAACAGTCCTTGAGTTTCTTGGTGAATCCCAGATCGTTGCTCTTGACATATCCAAAGCTTTCGATCAGGTCTGGCATGATGGGCTTCTTAACAAACTTCCTTCACGGTCTTCCACCTAAGCTTTGCTCTTGGCTTTCCAGTTTCCTTTCTAATCGACGTATATCAGTTAGTGTAGATGGTCATTCCTCCAGCTTCTACCAAATTAATGCTGGGGTGCCCCAGCTCAGTGCTGGCACCCACGCTGTTTCTTCTACATTAACGATCTTCTTTCTTCCACAATCAATCCCATTCATAGTTTTGCTGACGATAGTACCATCCACTCTAGTATTCATTTCTTAAGCCACCGTGTAATTCTGATTTTGAAAACAAGCGCAGGTCAATGCAGATATCTCTTTCCAAGACCTCAAACTTATCTTGGATTGGGGCGCCAAAAATCGTGTTCAGTTTAATGCCTCAAAAACACAGTCATGTTTGCTGTCGCGAAAAAGGCTGCGAATGCTCATCCGTTACATATGAGCGCCAAGTTCTGCAAAACAAAGAGTCGTTTAATCTAGTCGCGTTACTTTTGAGAATAACCTCAACACAATTCATCCAATAGCTTCGGCAGCTTCAAAAGAATTGGATTCCTCTTTCGAGCCAGAAAATATTTCTCTTCTTTCAATCTGTACACTCTGTATGTATCCCAAATCAGACCCTCTTTAGAATATTGTTCTCATGTCGTCCCCTACAACACTTAGCATTCTGGACTCCATTCAAAAAAGAGCTGTTCGCCTTATTAATGATCCAACGCTCACAGAAAGGCTTCCTCTTCTTGCCCATCGTCGAGCTGTAGGGGATCTGTCGCTCTTCTATAGGTATTTTCACGGCTTCTGCTCAGAGGAATTGGCCAGTATTATTCCTTCTCTGGCAGCTCCCAACAGAGCAACACGTAGTGCAACTTTTATGCATCCTTTTACAGTTCAGTTAGAGGCCCCGAACTTCCCGCTTTCTTCGTTCCTTTATTCCTAGAGTTTCAAGACTATGGAACCTGCTGCCCGCAGAAGTTTTTCCTTCTCCTCCCAATCTCCAAAAATTTAAGTCCCGTGTGAACAAACTCCCTCTCACCACACTGAAGGCACCCACGGTACGTTAGTACTTAGGCATTAGCCTTCGTGGACTGTCCCAAGATAAAAAAAAAACCATTGGAATCTCGTGGAGTTTCTTCAAGGTAATTAAAACTGTGGTTTTTTGGGTCCAATTTATTCATCTTTCTTAGCCCTTTTATGATAACGCACTTGCTTATTCTCAGAAGATCTGCGGAGTGAACGCCGTTTATGTTTTTATTCCAAAGCGTGATAGCTATCACGCTTTGGGATGCAAAAAGAGTATTAAGCTACATTTCTTTGACTCACATGTTGATTATTTTCCAAATAAGCTCGGCGATTACAGTGATGAGCAAGGCGAGAGATGCCACCAAGACATCAAAAATATGGGGACTCTGGGGTGAAACAATGATGGCAGATTACTGCTATCTTAAAAGAGATACCGAGAAAAAACATAAACGACGTTCATTCCGCAAATCTTTTGAGAAAAAGCAAGTGCGTTATCATAAAAGGACTAAGGAAGATGAATGAATTTGTCCCAAAAACCACAGTTTCAATCCCCTCGAAAAAAAGCAGAGATTCCAATGGTTAGTAAAGATTTGGGATCTTAGTTAAAATATAGAACCCTGTTAATGATTTATTAATATTTTTTGAGGTTATTCGATTTATTTGGTCACACTTAAAACTTCAATACAAGGTAGAGATCACACTAATCACATTCCTTGCACTTTTATTTGGTCCAGGATGTCAGAAACATCCCATGAGAATTTTTCAGAATTTTTGGACGATATCTCATCTTTTAATCATATCTAAGACCTAAATTTGAGGTTAGGATCACACTGGTCACATCCGTAGCTCTTTTATCCTATTAAGCAGCTTTAAAAATCCCTGTATGAATTTTTTAAAAATATTTTATTTATTAGGTCATACACAAACCTAAATTCAAGTTTTTCGCAATTAAAAAAAAACCCTGACGTAAAGGAGCAATTCTGAGCTTAGATACGGCTTCAGCGACCCCAAAAACATAGTAAGTATATCAAATCCGAGTGGGGAATTTTTTTTTTGTGGAGCATTTCCAAAAAAGCCCTAAAATATTTTATAGCACCTTATTAAACTATGTTTTATTGAAAACTTAAAATTTTACAAATGTCACTTTAAGCCAATAAGACACTTTTATTTTATAAGTTAACCATAGCAACCTTTATTATTTTTTTAAATGTTTTTTTTTGCCTAGCTAGGCAAACAAAATTAAATAAGTAATTTTTTTTTCTGACAGCTAATGTCAGATTTTTTTAGGTAACAATTGGGTGTAAAATTTTATTACTAAATCGCTCACGTCCAGAATTTTTCTAGAAAATTATCCCTCGTCTACGACCCGGGATAATTTTTAAAAAGTGCATTCCTTCGGAAAAATTTCTGGACATAGTTCAAGCACTAGGGATATTATAAGTAAAAATTATACGCCTGCATGTTATTTTCAACGAGCTTGCATTTTGGCATGTTTCCATTTTTTCGGAAATTACCTACCTATAAGATTAATAAGTGGAAACTATAAGCAATTGTCACATTTCCCATTTTTGAATTAGGATACCACCGATATAACATTAGCATCGGACGTAAGATTTTCGTACCAAATCTTCCGCAAGCCTGAATTAAAATTCTTAAAAAAATTTCACAGTTGCGAATTATTTAGGATAATTCGCGCCTCAAAAAAATGCAAAAATAATTTATGCTTTAGGGAAATTATAAGTAAAAATTTTACACCAGCACTTTTAAACCAATCACAATGGTCTTTTTTGTAGTAAATTTCATTCTTTACAAAAAAGCTTTTTCTATATTTCTGCTAAAAATTCATTTAGATATTGGAGATAATTTTAAAAATTTTAAAATAATGACAAGTATATCCCATTCTTAAAAACGCAAGCCTAAATTTACTAACACAACAGTCATAAAATTGCTTTTTATTAATTTGTTCCTTTTATAAAATATTAGACCACGGCCTATAAATACAAAAATAATCCCTGATTTTCAAGCCCGTTTTGTAACGCCACCAAACCATATAGATATAAAAGCAAACACACACTGGTTTTGAACGAATAAGCTGCTGCATAATTATTTTCAGCTTTTATATAATCCAAAAGTAATCCGTGGGTTTACAAATTTGTTTTTTAATTTATCTTGACACAAATAAATTTAGTGGCGATATGACCGGACGTAAAATTCTTTTAAATTATATGACATCACATGACACCTATGCTATCTATTTTTTCTTTCATTTGTTTAATTTCTTTTAATATATTACTTTACTTAAAAATACTTTCTATTAATTCCGACATATTCATAAAATCTCTATAGCTGTTGAAACCTAAAATGCTAAAAAAATATAAAAAATAGGCCATTTATTTTTTATTTTTTATTTATGTTAAACTAGATGAAAAGCCTGTCTCCGCCAGGCGAGAGACAATATTAGGTAGCCTCTGTCTCCGTAAGACGCCTTCCGTACGGCTAACGGTAAAAAACACTTTTTTGCTCCTATTTTTGTCCCGGGGGCAAAATTCAAAAAACGGGCTTCGTTAGGTTCTAGCCACTGCTAAAGACTACCACTGTGCCAAATTTCATGATTTTAGCTCAAGCCATAACTTCAGAATCACGTGGACAGACAAATAAATATATATAAGTGCCTATATATAAATATATCCACATTAGCAAATTATATAAGTATATATATATATATATATATATATATATATATATATATATATATATATATATATATATATATATATATATATATATATATATATATATATATATATATATATATATATATATATATATATATATATATATAATAAACCCAGGATGATTAAATTTTATACGTAAAAATGACAAAAAAGAAATTCGGGGTTGGAATTTGACCGTTTGGTAAGGTGGCGCTCCCGTTTGATTAAAAAATAAAATTTAGCATATTTTATTTTTAAAATCAAGCATGCCTTGATTACGAGCATTTTTTAAATTTTATGAGTAGGTAAAGTAGAGTTCCAGGCAAGATAAAAAAGTTTATGAGAAAGTTGTTTAGAATGCAAAAGTCCCACTCGAATACTGATTTCATAACCATATACTACCCCCGATTTTTACGTTTAAATTATTTACTTATTATTAAATATGAATAAAAAATAAATTGGTACACCAAACGTAAAAATCAAAGTAGGCCTATGGTTATGAAATTCGGTATTCGGGCATAATTTTGCATTCTAAACAACTTTTTCTTATAAACTTTTTTTATATCTTGCCTAGAAATACTACTTTACCTACTCATAAAATTTAAAAATAATGGTATCAAGGCATGTTTTTGATTTTTAAAAATAAAAATATGCTAAATTTTATTTTTTAACCAAGCAGGGTTGGATACAAACGGTCAAATTTCAACTCCAAAATTTTTTGTCATTTTTACGTATAAATTCGCTCATCCTGGGACACACTGTATATATATATATATATATATATATACATATATATATATATATATATATATATATATATATATATATATATATATATATATATATATATATATATATATATATATATATATATATATATATATATATATATATATATATATATATATATATTCGTTTTCCACGGGTCTGCTATTTGTTGGTTCCATTGATCTTTTGATTTCTCGCTCTGAATAACCATTGGTCCTTAAAGCATTATGAATATGTGTAAATTCTGCGATTAACGCCTCGGGTTCGCAAATTCTTTTTGCCCTTTCTGTTAGAGTTTTAATAATTCCATATTTCTGACATGAGTGGTGGTTGGAATCCGTATGTAGATAGCGATCTGTGCATGTGGGTTTTCTTTACGCGTTAATAATACATCAAGGAATGCTAGCTTTTTGTTGTCCTCGATTTCCATCGTAAACTGTATATTTTCATGGATGCTGTTAATGTGTGTCAGAAATTCTTGCAGTTTATCTTGTCCATGACTCCATATTGCAAAAGTGTTATCCACATATCCTATACAAAACTTTTGGCTTGCAAGGGACACTGTCTAAAGCCAGTTGTTCAAACTTTTCCATGAAGAAATTTGCTACTACCAGGCTGAGAGGGCTTCCCATTGCTACTCCTTCAGTCAGTTCATAAATCTTGTTGTCCCATAACAAAAAGGTGGTTGTCACAACACGAACAATTGCAGATATCTTCTGGGTAAGTTGTCGTTTATATATAAGTTCCATTGTATCTTTAGGGCAACTTTGTAAAGAGGGACATCATGACCATAAACCATTATTTTGCTCTCTTCAAGACTGGGTGCCTTTTAATTTTGGCTTTAAAATGGCCTGAACTTTGAAAGAAATTGCACGGTCCAGATGGTTGCAGAAGTGATGACAGTGTTTACTAGATCATATGCCTGGTGAACTGATAGCGCCACAATGGACGTAGAGTGAATGTTGGCTTGTGTATTTTGGCAATCACAGCTCTCTTATTGCAGCATCACTTTTACAAACTATTTTCTTTGTCTGTTCTTCTAGACTTGATTTCCGAACTTAGGTCTTTGTTGTTCTTATTACGCGTTGTGTTAGATCATTGCGTAATTTCTTATAACTGTTTGGATCCAGTAAATCATCTATCTTTGCCTTGTAATCTGCGGTGTTTATTACTACAGTGGCATTTCCCTTGTCTGCTGACAAAACTAGGATACTGTCAACTTTGTTCAGATCTTGAATAGCTCTTAACTCCTTATGCTTCAGAATACTCTTGGATGGTTTGGCCTTTTGTAAAATTCTTGCCGATTCAGTGCGTAGTTCCTGAGCTGTTTCTTATGGCAGAGATCTTAGTGCGCTTCAATTGTTAAGGTCGAAGAGTATTGGGTAGTAGTCGTTTAGCCAGCCTATTAAACGGTTTGGTAAGGGTCGAGTGGGTGAGGGTTTAATTGTTGAGGTAAAATGATATTAGGTTGTGATCGTTTAGGTGGCTGTGTTAAGGAATTAACGATCAAATGGTTTTACAACCCGTAAACAGGGTAAAGCGGTATGGCAGGCTTTAGTCGGTGGCGAGAAGGTTAAGGGATGTCAAGCCTAAGCTTAGTAACTTTGTGGGTGGCTATGGGTTCGACTACGGTAATAAATATATCAGTAAGGCAATTGACCAGTAAACAGTCAAATGCATCTTCCAGCCTTTGATTTTGATTTTGGAGGGGTTGGAGTGCCCACTTTGATTATAATGTTGAGAATTATCGATTTGCCAAGTTTAAAAAAAAATGGGCAAAATCCTTTTTCCATAAGGATTGTGCGGAATCTTTTGCTGTCAGATAAAATAGAAGAAAAGAAAATGTGACCAGTCAGAAAGTCGTAAGTAGTTTTACGGATCTGTCAATCGTGTCGTCAATGGTTACCTTAGTAACGACTGTTGTAACGGAGGCCTTTTTAGCGGAGGCGTAGGCGGATGCGGAGGTTAACGGAGGCGGAGGTGAAATTTGAAGGGGAAAAAATAGAAATTCATGATTTATTAAAGTCAAAAATATTTATTTTAAATGGGTACATCACATACGCACATGTACATATACTAGCATTCTTGGCCACAGGAGGTTTGTTATCGCCAATTCGACTTGCAACAAGCAAAATCTTGACCATTTAATAGCAAACACGCTGCCGAGTGGCTGCTCGCCCAGCGTCGCTCCTTGCGCGTTGTATGTTATCGTAAATAAACCTCCGTTAAAACTCGCATAAAATTTGCGGAGGCAGATTCGAAGGCAGAGGTCGATCCTTCTCTCGTCTAATTTCGACGACTAGTGCGAAAGGTCTTAAAAATTTTTGAGTCATCTATCTTGAATTTTTCTCTTAACCTGTATTAAAAGAATTTTTTGAAGTAATTTTAGACTTGATTAATTTTTACCTTTTAATAAAAGAAAACAAAACTTTTTGCAAAGTTCATTTGGAATTAAAACGCCATATTGTGGATTTCAACACAGTGACAAATAAACAGTTACCATAGTTACATGTCATTGTTAATAAAAAGGTAAAAGTCGATTTTTATACAAAGTTTTACGAAACAATAATTAATTATTATGATCACGTTCTCAAAATATTATTCTTGGTTTAATAATAAAATAGGTTACTTTAGAAAAATCCTATTGTGTTGCAAGTACAGAATCTGGAAAGAACATCAATAGCAAAAACCATCCCTAACTTTCAAGCCCATTTTGTTACGCCAGTAAACCGTAAATATATAAAAGCAAACAAGGACTGGTTTTGAAGTTTTTATGTATGCCTAACGAATAAGCTTTGCCATTATTATTTTTAGCTTTTATATAAACCAGAAGCAATCCGTGGATTTGCAAATGTGTTTTTTAATTTACCTGAATAATAAATTTACTGACGAGCCAACGGGACATAAAATTCTTTTAAATTGGTCTCGGCCTGACACATATTCGGTAAAATATATCTGTAAATGGCCTAGGTTTATAACTTTATGCCGGGCATAAAATATCTTTACATAGATAAGCTTTTTATTTACTTATTGCTTTATTTACAAAATACCTAAATAACCAGGGAATTATCAAGGTCTTTTCTATTTTTGTCTTTTGCCATTAACGCACTATACGGAGTTTTAAAAGTAAGGTAAAACTTTTTGAGTGTCTCTTGAGAGTTAAAAATTATCTTTGAATTTTGTGTTCTATTATTAAATTGTGGTTTTAATTTTTAGATAAACCCCTGTATTAATTGGCATGCCCGGCTGAAATAATCCTTCCTATAGAAGAATAGTGCTGTTTTTTACCGTTATTCAGGGGTTAAAAAGGGTATTTTCTAAGATTTTTTAAAAATCTCTTGAAATAGCCGAAACAGTGATATGAAACAATTACCAAATATAGTTTACTTTATTTTAAGATAATCCTCATTAGTGTTGGATTTTATATAAGGGCTAAAGAGTTGCTGCCTTTAAATCTATCTCTCGAAAATGTAAAAAAGGATAAGAATTTAATTTTTTGTGCTTTTAATATATTTGTTTTTGACCCCATACCATAAGTACGTTCACTTATAAATCTGATATACAGGGTGATGAAGAACTTGGCCCTAAAAATTGCAATATACTATTAAAAGGGCCATGATACCTAAAAAAATATAGGCCTAATAAAAGTATACTTTTTTGTGCGCTTTCGAAAACTGGGTTACTGAGATTTAACACAAAGGTTAGCCCAGTATAGGAAATCTTTAAATCAGGCAAAGAAGGATTTTTTAACTATCGTTAAAATGCTTGAAATGATATGGTGAAATTATATAAAAAAATTCATTACAAAATAAATAATATGCCTCTACAATAAAATTGTGGTAAAATATAGAATGTTTAAAAAAATAAAATTTATGAATATACGTAAAAGTAGGTACAACTAAATTATCTACAAAACTATTTTTTTAATCCAAGTTTACAAGTAAATACTAAATAAAAAATAAGCAGGAAATATATATTTTTTTCTATTGCAGTTACGTCGCTGAAAAGCTAAAGTTAGGAATGCCAGTAGATCCTGAAGAATATGAAGAAGTGACAATATACTTTTCTGATATTGTGGGGTTTACAACCATATCAGTGCATTCAACACCATTTCAGGTACTTTATACCGTATTTCTTAATTCTTAGTTTGCTATTAAATATATAAAACATAATTTTATAAGATATTAGGCATTTTTAATATAAATGTATTAAGACTACTTAACAAAATGTTAAAATATATGATATAAATACTAATATTATATTAAAAAATTAAGATTTGGTATTAAATAATTTCCCATCCTATAAATATATATATATATATATATATATATATATATATATATATATATATATATATATATATATATATATATATATTTTATATAATATATATATATATATATATATATATATATATATATATATATATATATATATATATATATATATATATATATATATATATATATTATTTTAATAATAAAAAATTATTAATTAAAAAATTTATAATAATAAATTAATATTTTTTATAATAAATAATTATTTAAAATTAAAAATTATTTCTTTTAATGAAATAAAAAAAAAACTTTTTAAAAAAAAAAAAATTTTTAAAATAATGGAAATTAAATATTTGTTCTATGGAAAATGAAAAATTTTTCACAATAATTTGAATAATAATACCAATAATCCATAAAGAAAAAGTTATAGTACAAGATCCAAATAACTGAATAAAAACTATTTATTATCAAATAGGCCCAATTTCCCATATTTGGAATTGGTTGTTTTTAAAATTATGATTAAAAACTTTTCTTGAAAAATTTTTAATACTCCCTGTATAATGTCAATTTTTATTTATTTATTTATTTATTTTTTAATTTAATATGACAGTACTAAATACTAAGAAATTTTTTTTTTTTCATAAATAAAAATTGTATTAATTTTTAATTTAAAATTTCAAAAATTTCCATGATTAGTGGTATATTAGTACTGTTATGTAAATTAAAAACGTAGAATTAATATTAAATAGGGGATAATAACCATTTTTTTTTAATTAATCATGAACATAATCTTGTAGGCAATCCATTTACAATACATTTGTTTACTCACTATATTTGATAAAAAATAATTTTTATTCGATTATTAGATGGGGAAGGTTGTCTCTTATTCGGATCTAAGACTATTATATTTATATTTAAAAAATTAAAAATTTTATATTTTTTAAAAAAAAAATAAGTTTATTTTGATTGAGCTAAAAATTATGTATTTTTAAATCCTGTATCTTGTTCTTAAGTATTATCTTTGGGTCTTTTAAAATACAGATCTTAAGTTTTCATGAAATAATTAAAAATTAACAAAAACTTAAAACTGCTTTGTCAATGGGAAAAAAAACACAAGAAAAAATAATTTCATCTTAAATGTCCAAGGTTATTGCTATTTAGGTTAAAACCGGAACAAAAATAGCATAACTCAAAAAACTTATGTGGAAATGCTTAACAAAAAATCTGGGATTTTTAAGGTGTTACTACGTAAACAGATAAATTATTTTGTTAGGAGAAACGTGGGAATTAGGCTTAAATACTAATCGTTTTAATATTTTGTGTAAATAATTTGTTTAACTAAAATTAGAATGAGGGTAATATTTAAAAAAAGAAATGTCAGATTTACCTTCTTAATTATAACACCGTCTTCTAAGGCAAAAAAAGTGCCATAGAAAAGGGTTTTCTTATCTAACTTTATCTAAAATTACTTATTAAAAGAAAATAAAAAATATTATTTAAATGTGTTTTTGTATATTTTTAACGGTATTTTAAGTTTGTGTCATTAAATTTAAATCCGAATTATGCCATTTACCACATATATTTAAATATATCTTTTTTTAATAAATGAAAATACTGAAAACATATCTAAACATTATATTTTTACGTACCAAAGGGCAGTTATACTATTTTATAAGCCTCTTTCTCGATTATTAGGTCGTAGATCTGCTAAACGATCTCTACACCTGCTTCGATGCCACTATAAATGCCTATAACGTATATAAAGTGGAAACGATTGGAGACGCTTATATGGTGGTTGGCGGGCTGCCAGTGAGAATTCGAGACCATGCAGAACAGGTAACTATCATATTTTATGCAATACTGCAAACGTTTGACATAAACTGCATGGAAACTTAAAGAATTGTAAAAATAAAGCTTTATTTTCACGTAGATTGGCCATTAAATTAAAACCGATTAATTGGTCAGTCACTGGAATTAAAAAAAAAGGATTACCATCGAAATCCTTATAACTGCATCGATTTTTATAAAAATTTGAAATTACCCTCCACTTTATTAGTACGTAATCTACGATGAAATAAGTGTTTCATTACTGTCGAGAGATTAGTTAAGCGTCGAAGTTAACTTTAAACTCGAGACCTTAATAAAATTTTCCCTCTGAGGTTTGTATACCATTTTATTTTCAACCACAACGTTATTATAAAATTAAATTTTACTTTTTTTTTATCTAGGACCTGCTAGATAAGTGATTATTATGTAACTCATTTTAGCATATTTGCGTTGCATAATGAGTCCTGTTATCGCGCTAGTGCGCTATTGAACCATTGCGCGTTCATTACCACCCTAGTGCGGTAAATGCTTATTACATAACGCATTTTGACAAAACCAGTATTTTTAGATACATTTTTTATTATTAATATTACACAATGCAATTTATATTTTAAAATTAATTATTATAAATATTAAAAGTAAAATTTACAACAGGGGCAACCTTAGACATATATTCTGAATCGTAAAACTTGTTGGGTTGATGCCTGGGGAATCGGCATTACCTGCTGCAGCCGGGGGTGAAATACAGAAACTCTAGCAGATTGAAGGTTCCGCACCCAAAATTTTTTTTGCAACATTTTTTTTGTTCTACTTAGAGGTATCAATAGAAACTTCAGTCACGCTGTTGCTTCTCTATTCACCATGGTGTTTGACAGTCAAGAGGTCTGCTCCAGAATCTGCCAACAGGGATATGGATGAATGACGGACCCTGTGTCCGGTATATAATATTGATATAGTATATATAATATATAGTATTGATACCAACAGGCTGCCGTATGCAAATGCATTTTCTGTAACCTACAAAAAATCTCTTGGACGCATCGATTTGTATTTTCGGATAATCTGAACCATGTCAACTCCTTGAAATGTCACGTCACGTCATGATGTCACGAAAAATTCTCTGAAAATTTTTGTTTTTGTGTTTGGAATTTCAATAGGAAAAACCTTCCCTTTTAGTGAATTATCGCCAACGCAAAATTCTCGCGTCAAATAATTTGTTTATTAAACATCACACAAACGACCTTGTCGACATAGCAATTGAATGACAAATTAGTTTGTTTTTTTTTGAAGCCAAAACAGTTAGAGGTACAGGTACAGATGCACCTTGTGTCACTGCATGATGTGAACAAATTTAAAATAAAAAAAACATGTTCTTACTAATATCTGCGGTCGTAGATAAAATTTTGTATATTAGTCGTGCGGTATCAGTTCATTGCAATACTCGTGTGATTACTCCGACTCGGTCTACGACGTCTATTAAACACTCGTTATTGTAATGAAGCTCATACCGCATTTATTTTAAAAATAACTATTACACAACTCAACCTTCTCTGCAAATGACGAAGACGGAAATGTCAAATTGACAGAACTTATTTTCTAGGAAATATCTTTTGTCATTTTAGCTCATTTAAGGTTTGACGTTACTGCATCTGTTTGACAACTGTCATAGTAAGTTTAATTTTTAAATTAATTAATCGACAAAGATATAAAATTTTCTTAACGCATACCCCACGTGTTAAAATTAATTTCCGGAATTTTTTTTTTCTCGGTTTCACCTATGTTTTTGTTGTGAAAATTCTCCCTGTATAATAACCATCTTTTCAGCTGAAAATTGACTTCTGGTAGTAGATTTTGACATAAGATTCATAGGGAGTCCTCAAGTACACTTTATTAGAGCCCCAGGGTATATCTTATCGAGAGCCCTCGAGTATACCTTAATGACTTTAAATGCATTTTACGCGAAAACCGCTGGTCCTATCAATAAAGATAAAGTATACCTTTTTTCCATAGAAAACTCAGGGGAATCTACCAGTAAGGTCAAAATGTTAAATATGGCAACACTGCAAAAATTTTGAAGTTTTTTACAAATTTGATAGTCCGGACCTGGTATCTATGATGTTTTTGGGGCATGTTTGTAGCAGTTAATGCAAGACAGTTATTATCTAAAATTAATCAACAAAAATTTAGTTCGTACAAGCCGTTCAAAAGTTATTAATAAAAAATCGATTTTTAATTGTTACCTTTTAGAGCTAATATCTCGGAAATGAAGAGGCATTGAGCAAAAAGTTATATGAAGTTGTGACCTTATTTTGATCCAATGTACATGATCCCAAACTTTGGATAATACCTTTTGGGACACCCTGTATATATATATATATATATATATATATATATATATATATATATATATATATATATATATATATATATATATATATATATATATATATATATATATATATATATATATATATAATATATATATATATATATATATATATATATATATATATATATATATATATAAAAACATTTTTTAGCCCATAGCCGAATTCCCATTCGCCGAAAAATATATTGGAAATGATCAAAGCCAAATGATGATTGCCGCATATAGTTCCTATTTCGGTAGGTGTTTAAACTGATTTACACATTTCGCGAACTGAGTATCCGGAGTTGTTCAAATGCCGAATAAGATATATTTCGGCGGATTATCATCAGCTCGTCGCTTGAACATGAAAAAAAAATACTTTCAATGTTGCTTTTTGGCCGTTTAAGGTAGACCAGAACGCTTTTTTTCAAAATAAAAAGCCGCTATGCTTACCAAAATAACCATGACGGACTAGGTAGTTATTAACAAAATTTTTACAATTTTTGATATGATATATAATTTTTTTAAAAAGTGTAATTATATATTTCCCGGGATTTTTCCAATACGTTGTTAAAATTTTGTTTATAACTTCTGCAAATAATTAAGACAAATTCAAAAGCCCTAAGTTCTAGTCGGTCATGGTTAGTTCGGGTAAGCAAAGCGGCTTTTTTTTTGAAACGCCTGAGACTTGGAACGGGGTTTGGACAACATATATATTTTTTTTTCATGTTCGAGCGACCAGTTGATGATAATCTGCCGAAATATATCTTATTCGGCATTTAGAACTCGGATAGCTTCAGTTGCAAAATGTGTAAACCAATTTAAAAACAGATACCGAAATAGGAACTATGTTCGGCAATTGATCATTTGGCTTTGATCATTTCGCCAACTGAGTATTTATTTCGGCGAATGGGCGATTTCGGCACATGAGTCTAACATATATACACATTTTTAATTATCACTTTTTTAATGTTGCTTTCTTGCAAAAACAAAATATATTTTGCGATGTCTAACTAATTCTGTCTTGTAAAAAATTTAATCATGAAACTTTTTACTTTCTACATTTTTTTTCTTTACTATGAATCCCTACAAAGTTATGTGCGAATAAATTTTTAAAAGTGCGTTCCCAAACATTTTAACAAAGAGCATATCTCGATTCTCTATATTCGTTATATACATTTTACCTAAGAATTTCCAGCAAAAATGTGCCTGCTCCCCCTTACATCCGACAACTCTTGTTTTCTGGTAGATAAGGCCTGTTCCATATTAGGCGACAGACAATTTAAAGAAAACCACTTAACTTGGTCAATTTCGTGTTTATGTTTTGCAAAAAGTCACAATAATATTTTGTTATATCACAAAAACGTAAATTGTTTATGTGAAAATGGGAAATTCAAGTATTCTTTTTAAATATTTTTTACGTAAGTTTTACGTTTAAATTAAATTAGTCCATACCTTTTTTTTTATTAATAATACCATTTTCACCACCTTAAAGGCAACCCCTAAATAAAGATTAAGAGGTAAAAATTTGGGTTAAAATATTGTTAGGTATATTTAACAAAAAAAATGCACTAATGGCTGGTTTCTGTGAGATATTCTAATATCAAAATAATAGGAAAACCGTAATTTTTAGTTCCAATCATTTTTTTATTGTCTCACATTTAAAAAATTAAATAAATTGGCCATTTTTAAATAAGCAAAGGAAAATATATTGTTATGTTTCTTATCGCATCTTACTTTTAAACTTTTATTACTTTCATTTCACTGTCATTTTTGTAAATATTGTTTTATATAAAAAAGGGCACATCATCATTCTTATTCTGATAGCCAGTCTTTATATAGGTATTTTTAAATAGAAAAAATTTAATAGAAATATGTTAATAGCAAAGGCAGGACGGAATAGTAATATAATAAATTTTAGCGAAGGACATGACCCCGACGTGCGGCCCAATCTGCGTAATAGAGATGTCAATATTGATAGTCAGGGATAAGATTTATTACCATAGCATATAATAGTTTAATAAGGATAATGGAACAAAAACATTTTTTTTTGGGTCAACATCTTTTAGATGAGTTCAAAATACGAATAAAAATATTGGATCACGAAATTTGGAAGATACGAAAGCACTTAAAATTATTTTTGTTAGTTTTGCTTACTTCTAATTACGAATATTCGCAGGATTGGTATTTAGCTTAGTATTTAATTACTTGTATTATTATAGTATCGGCTTACCCATAAGGACTGACTAGTAGTATAATAAACATTATGATAATTTTTTAGGTAGTACCAAATAAAGGAATTTAAAAACTTTGTTCGGCTATTTTTTATAACTTAGCTAAAATAAAAATTCCATACTTTTTCATAAGGCTTTTATGAATCTAAAAATTAAGCAGACCATTGATAAAGGTTAATTTTAGAAAGTAGTTGTGTTTTGGAAAAAAGAAAGTCTAAGTTTTTAGCCAACAAAAACTTACATTTTTACTCAAGAAAAAGTTTAAGTTTTCACGTACTAAATTTATGCTGACGCCATTTGGAACAGAAGCTGTCTACTATAAAGCAGAGCTAACTAAAATGTCCCTTATTAAAAATGAGAATAAGGCAACTTTATAGTGATTAAGATTATCAATTTAAAAGATTAAACGTCGCTTTTTTATTTATTTTTTACAAAAAATATCTTTAGTTCTGAGTGTGCAAAAATAGTATACAAAACTTTTATTGTCTTTATTGGTAAATCATTTATTTCTTTGTGCGGTAATAAAAAATATGTATTATAATTATTTTGAGATTGATTGAAAGCAAGTGAAAAAATAAAAGATGAAAATTGTATGTATCTAAATAAATAATTTTATTTTTAAAATAACATTGTTAAAGCTGCTGGTGTTTTTGTTGTTCCTCTCTTATGTATGATCGGATAGTTATGAGTATAATACTCTTTTGCACAGCTCCAGTCAATCTAGACTTCGGTGAACACAAAGGGTCGGATGTTATGTTTCTAAATTTTAATCGCTGTCTTGACACTCAAATAGTGAAAAACTAAGCGATTTCAACAAAATTTTTATCGGGACAACTTTTCGGGACCTAAAAACCTTGAAATTTCCGAACTTTTTTCAGTTTTTTGCTTATACTTCGTTAAGGGAGTCTCTCACAGAAAAAAAATATTCTCCCCTAAATTAGAGTGCAATTAACTCTTCGTCAAATAATTTATTAAAACATTAAAATCGATTTGGCCGTCCAGAAGCAAACGCTCGTTGAAAAACGGCTATTTTTTCCAACTATTTCCAAAAATCTATTTCCGGCATTTTGAAGAGCTGTAACTCCAAAACGGTCACTCCAATCGAAAAAAGTTATAAAATAAAAGTTGTAGAGCATGACATTCTGCGTTCAGGAAGCACCAGTATTTTAATATTGGCCCAATATTTAGATACATACTGAGTAAGTATTTTAACAGACAACGATTCTACCCTCTTACTTAACTGTTTAAACCTTTTCTAGGTTCAACAACCACAGTAAAAATAACTTAATGATAGTGGAGAGGGGTGTTTAGGTCAGCAACAATAAAAAATGTTTAAAAAATATGTAATTTGGTATTAAAAATTATTTACATGTTGATGAATAATTAAAAATTTATGTACAGTCGAGAATTATACTAATATACCACTACTATACTAATACTACACTTCTGCTCTCGAATCTCGAATATCAATAGTAATCAAAATGAATATAAAGAAAGATGTTTAAAAATGTTGAAAAAACGTTAAAAAATTTTAAACTATGTTTAAAAATGTATACTACTACTACTACTATACTAATACTACTTTTTCACTCTCGAAAAATCAATAGTAATCAAAATGAATATAGAGAAACGTGTTTAAAAAACGTTTTTAAAAATGTTAAACTATATTTAAAAATGTTTTAAAATAATTTAAAAAATGTTCATTTACGCCTCAACCGTTTAGAAGAGCCTGGTTCTTCTTGTTCTGATGGAATAGGGACGATGGTTTCATTCTCGTTATCAGATTCGAGAAGCTCTAGGAGGTCGTCGTAGTTATTTTTGTCTTCGTCTGAGCGGTATTTTTCTGATATAAGATTCATTAGTTTCTCGAGGGAAAATTTGCATTTCTTCGAGTTGGTCTTAAGGTATTCATAAATTAGATTTATGCACTCATCAACGGAATTAGTAGGATGAAACCCTTGTTTCATTCCAGTTCTTGGAGTTTTATGAAGCTTTTTGTAGCACGACTTGTGGAACCATGCATCTATGGCAACCAAATCGCCAACATTATTGATTCGATCTATAATTCTCTAACTCCACTCATCGCCGAGCCGTTCAGCTGCCTTCATTACTGATTATTTTAGGCCAAATAATGTAACCTTGATAGTCATATCCCTTTGGTCCCGAGGAAGTCGCTCCTGCTTCTTGAGAAAGTTTTCTTCTGTAAACATGAAACATTGTTTCTTAAAGTCAAAGATTGTTTCTTGATCTCAGAGTTTTTGAACCTTCTCCCTTTAAACGTTTTCCTACATCGGCAGCTCTCAATCGCACGTTTATATACTTCTTCCTGCACGCCTTATGAACAGTCACACTGTCATTGTTCTTCAAGTAACGTTGGTGTGGCTCATTTTGGCTCTTCAAACTGCATTACCGAAGACTTTCAATCCCACTCGTTACATGCACCACTTCACCTTCACTCAAATTTTTATTGTTCATGATTCACATTTCTATACTAGGCCCACTCATCGTGACCTAATTACAGAAAACGCGCGAAGAACTAAATCACTCGGTCTAAGACGAAATAAAACTGAGGAGCGAGCGAGGAACAAACCGGAAGGTGTTCGAGAGAAAGAACGAATAACGGGGCGGACTTTGTGAGCAAAAACCGACCTCTCCTTCTACCGCCTAAGCGGGTCAGCCTAACGAAGCAACTTCTCAATATTTTTCTAAACGGTTCAGGCGAAAATTAACATTTTTTTAAACATTTTTAAACATTTCTTAATGTTTTAAAACGTTTTTTAAACATTTTTTAAACGCCTTTCTCTATATTCATTTTTACTTTTGATTTTTCGAAAGTAGAAAAAGTAGTTTTAATATAGTAGTAGTATATTAGTATAATTCTCGACTGTACATAAACTTTTTATTACTTATGAACTTGTAAAAAAAATTTAATACCAAATTACAAATTGTTTAAACATTTTTTTATTTTTTCTTGCCTAAACACCCCTTCCCACCTTATTAAGTTATTCTTACAGTTGTTAATGAACATAGAAAGGGTTTTAAACAGTTAAGAAAGAGCGCAGAATCGTTGTCTGTTGAAATACTTGATATTATTGACTTTTTTGAAGGAAAATGGAAAAACTGTCGGTATGTACCTAAATATTGGGTCAATGCTGGTGCATTTTTAAACGCAGAATTTCATGCTCTACAACTTTCATTTTATGACTTTTTTCGATTGGAGTGGCTGTTTTGGAGTTACCGCTCTTTAAAGTGCCAGAAATAGATTTTTTCAAAGAACTTGGAAAAAGCGGCCGTTTTTCAACAAGCGATTGCTCCTAGACGGTCAAACCGATTTTGCTATTCCTAGGTCATTCGACGCAGAATTTAATGCACTTTAATTTAGAAACGAATATTTTTTCAGTGAGAGGCTTCATTAACGAGTTGTAAGCATAAAACTAAAAAAAGTCCGAAAATATAGAAGTTTTTAGGCCCCTAAAAGTTGTCCCGATAAAAATTTTGTTGGATTCGCTTAGTTTCACACTATTGGGGTGCCAAGACACCAATTAAAATTTAGAAACATAACATCTGAACTTTTGTGGGCAAACACCCCTTCTAATGTCTAGATTGACTGGACTAACCCTACTATTTAAAATACCCCATAATCCGCTATCGTAATATTTTGCGATTAGGTTTTCAGACATGTTTTCTATTAAAACGTATATTTAGGGCCGTCTTTAACCTACTGGGGGTACTAGGTACTGTAGGATAATGGGGCCCTTGAGTATGATGACAGGGGACTATTTTATTAACACAGGCAAACACAATAGCGGTAGTTTTGTTTTACAATCCCATTATAAAAAAACAGAAATAATCTAGTATTATCTGTATTACCGGTTATCCGTTGATTATTATCTGATCGGAAATAGGGAGCCATGGTCAACTGTCAGAAGTACCTTATAGGAAAGACGGCCTGCATATATTAATGGTGTTTATTAGTAAAACTGGCAAAGTTATTTCAACTTTGTGTCACTAATATAAACATGTAAAAATTCTTTAAAAATATAATTAGAAAGTAAGAATTATATTTTATCGTGAGTTGGCTGAAGTAGATCTTTACAGTTGTTTTTTTATCTGCCAGAAATAGTAAAAAAAATAACTTTATCGTAGGTGGCTTAGAATTTATACATGGGTGGTATTAGAAATGCCTTCCTTTGTAGGTTTTAAAAATTATTTGAATTTAAAGTACAAAGTAATTTCGAAGTTTTCTTTTTAATTTATTAACTAAAAAAATCAGTTTTTAAAAAGCGATGTATATGTATCATCTTAATCTTGTATTTCAGATTGCCACAATGGCACTTGACCTTCTTCACGAAAGTGGTAAATTTCGCATCAGGCACTTGCCAGGCACACCTCTAAGATTAAGAATAGGGCTTCATACAGGCCCTTGCTGCGCTGGGGTAGTTGGTCTAACAATGCCGAGGTATTGTCTTTTTGGAGACACTGTAAATACTGCGTCCAGAATGGAATCTACAGGTAAGATATTATATAAGGTAAAATACAAAAATTAAATAAAATTTTCTTTTTGTTACGGTATATATACAATTTTTAGATTGCTGGTTCTAAAATATGTCAAAATAAATAAAATATTGGTGTTTATTTGGTCAATAACTTAAGTCTTATGTAATAAAAAGTATTTAGAGCAGACTTCGTTTTGTTACGCGAATATAAAAAGAATTTACCTTATACAAATCACTCAATAAAATAACCAAATTTTAAAATTTAACACACAAAAAGAGACTAAAACTTAAAACTGTTAAAATGTAAAATAAATTAAATTAAATAAACCGGTAGTTTATTGAATTAATAAACAAGTATTACTAATTCCCTTTTTTAAATTTTTTTCTGGTATGAATTTCGACATTATTTTTTATACAGGTGGTCCCACCACATTCGCTACGTTTTCTACGAGAAATGAAAAGAGTTGGAAAAAACTTTAGCACGAGTCATATTTGGTCTGTGGGAGCATATTTTAAAATTATTTTGAAATATACAGGGTGACAAAAAAGAAGTACATATCAAAGTTATATTTTTTATGGAACACCCCATATTTTTATTTTTGATACTATAGGCCAAATAAAGGTGAGTTATTGTTATAATCCTATACCTAAAACTGACCGTTTCTAAGAAATTTGGAGAAAAAAAAAATACAGATTATATTTTAAAATTGTTTTACACCCTGTAACATATAAGGAGTGCTCGTAAAATTCAATGTTACAAGGGTTTGTTAACTATTACAAAAGTTTTATAATATTATACAGAGTGGTGAAAAAATTTCCTCAAAATTTGGACATACATTTTATTAAAAACTTCCCCAAAGTTAAATGGAACACCCTATTTTAGTGGCCTATTTTAACGCAGAACTAATTCCCTTTAAAACTATATTAGGGATCCTATCTCTTTTACTTTTTATGCAAAAGACGTTTTTATATTTTGTCTTATGAATGTTTTTTATCTAAAAATGGAACACCCTGTCTGTAATTAAAAAACCTTTTTATTAAGGGCCACTGATTGCTAAACACAAGTTTAAATTTTTAAAAATAAGTGTATCTGAAGCAAAATGCAGGAAAAGTAAAAACCAATTTTTTTTAATAATAGTAGGCTTTGACCTAATGACGTTAATTATTTTTTGAAACAAAAATATTTGACAGTGACACTTGCTAATCATACGATTATCATTGATTAAGCTACTTTAAAATTATAATCGTTTTAAATGATTGTTACATTTTAATTAGTTAAAATAAAAGGGAAAATAAATGATTTTGGTAATCGGTGATGTCAAGAAATATGTTTATTTGCATCAAAAGTATAGCCCAAAGGTATTCTAACAGGCGTCATCCTATACGTACAGAGTGTTCCATTTTTAAGATAAAGAAATTATTTAAGTCAAATATAAAAACTCTTTGCATAAAAAGCAGAAGAGTGGTATAGGAAACCCTAATATAGTTTTAAAGGGAATCTAGTTCTGCGTCAAAATAGGCCACTAAATATAGGGTCTTCCTTTTAACTTTAGGAAGTTATTTAATAAAATGTATGTTCAAACTTTGAGCAATTTTTTTTCACCACTCTGTATAATATTGAGGTAAAACTTTTATGTAATGGTTAACTTAAACCCTTAAGCTAAGCAGTAAATTTTTAATTTTAAAGGACTCCTTATATGTGACAGGGTGTAAAAATTTTTTTAAAAATAACCCCAAATTTTTTTTATTTCAAAAAATTTTTTTCAGAAACGGTCAGTTTTGGGTAGGAAATTAAAAAAAAACCCCCCCTTTTTATTTTCTATATTTTTAAAAAAAAAAAAAAATTTGGGGGGTTTTTCCCCATAAAAAAAAAATTTTGATATGTATTTTTTTCCCCCCCATATTTAAAATTTTTAAAAAAAATTGCCCCCCACAGCCCAAATTGCGGCTTTTTTTAAATTTTTTTTCATTTCTCGAAAAAAACCCCAAGGCAATGGGTGGGCCCCCTGTTTTGCACAATAAAAAAAAAAAATTTTTTAAAACTGTATTTATGTGGGTTTTCCAAAAAAGGGGTAGTTAAAAGGGGGAAAATTTTTTTAGTATAATCGACTGCAAATGAGTTAAATTAAAAAAAATTTAAAAATTTTTTTTTTAAATTTTTTTTTAAAGGGAAAAATTTTAAAAAAAAAAATTTTTCCAAAAAAATTAAAACCTTTTAAAAAAAAAAATTTTTTAAAATTTAAAAAAAATAAATTTTTGAAAAATTTTAAGAAAAATTTTTAAACCAAAAAGTTTTTTTTTTTTTGGGGGAAATTTTTTAAATTTTAAATTTCATTTTTTTTTTAAATTTTTTTAAAAAAGCGAATTTTTAAATTTTTAATGGGAAAAAAAGAAAAAATTTTTTTTTTAAAATTTTTACAAAAAAGAAAAATTGAAAAGGGGCCCCGTTTTAAATCAACTTTTAAACAGGGGTGTTTTAAATTTATTGGACATTAATCAAAAAAAAAAAAATGTAAGCCTTAGATAATATTGCCAACCTGACATAACAAATGTTTCAAAAATACTTAATAAAAAAAAAAGGGGGAAATATTCGTTAAAATGGTCTTTAAAACCTTGCCCCTTTTGAAAACTCCGGCTACCTGTCGTGCTCGAAAAAACACGCGGGTTTTTTAAAAAACCCTTTAAATCCCTTTCTTTATTATACAATTTTGTGTTTAAAAAAAACGTTTTTTTATTTATGCGCATCACCCATTGTACGGTTTAAGAGAAAAAAAGCCCCAATATTTGATTTTATGAAATATTTTTTTTTAAATAAATTTCCACAATTTTTTTAAAAACCCTTTAAAAAATTGGAAATATCTTTTTTAAAAAAAATTAAAATTTTTCTTTTTCTATTAAAAAAAAAATATTTAACAAAAAATTTTTCCCTTTCTACCGAAGCCCATGATTTTTTAATAATTAAAAACGGGAATTCAAACGTTTGGAAAATTATTTTTGGGGGTTTAAAACTGTTAAAGATTTCTAATTTGTTTAAAACCCCAAATTTTGGTTTTTTAAAATTTGGGTTTAAAATTTTTTTGAATCCCAAAATTTTAAAATTTAAAATGTTAAAAAAAAAAAATTTTTTTTTGCTTTTTTTAAAAAACTTTTTAAAAAGGTAAATCTTAAATGTTGTTAAAATTTTTTTGAAGGCTCTAAAACCCTTTTTGAAAAGTAATTTTTAGGCTTTGTTTATAAAAATCATTCCCGTTATCACTAACTTATTGGTTAAGGACAATAATATCATGAACTTTGTTTTATTTTTTATATTATTTTAAAATAAAAAAAAAAAAAAAAAATATTTTTTTTAACTTTTTTGTAGAAAAAACAATTTACATTGCAATGCCTATAAACCTTTGTTATTTGATTTATTTTTTTTCCCCCCCATAATTTTAAAAAATTTTTAAAAATTTAAAAAAGGAAAAAACTAAATTTTTTAAAAAATAAATTTTTAAAAAAAAAATATTCTTTATAAATTTTACATTTTCATTACCTACAGGAGAGCAGGATACACATGTCAAGGGGACAAAAACTCGTCTTGAAAAAGCAGGAGGTTATCATATTGAATATCTGGACCCACCGAAATCAAAAAGGAAAAAGGGGAAACCCCCGGGAATCTGGCTGCTTTTGGGGGGAAAAGGGTTT
>JAHBCN010011908.1:0-27970 GCA_019359885.1 Listronotus oregonensis
TACCCAGTAGGCAGAATCTAGTTGTTCCCTTATATTTACGGTGCCTAATAAAGCAAATTCCATTACATTATGTAAATGGTGTGGGCACGTTTCATGTTTCTTTATTTTTTGACTCAAATGATTTAAATCTGTCACTCCAATTTAGGTCCACGATTTATCTCCGCCAAAAAGTACACAAGGAAAACAGAAAAGACCTTTTTTTTTATTGCATCCACAAATCCAATCGTTTCTTGAGTACACTTCACGATTAAATTGTCTTTTGTACTGTTTACCACGACTTGAGCCTTCTTTTCGATGGAAATATCTGGTAAAGGACGTCCACCTTGCTTAAATTTATTTTTTTCTTCGTAGGTGTACTTTATAAACTCCTTAACATTTAATAAATTATCGATAATATCCATCTCTAATATGAATATTAATCAAGGAAAAAACAAATATAACGCTTATAACAGTACGCGAAAATTTTAGATTTTTTATACAGAAAACGCGGTACCGATAACTGCTCGAACAACTCGTCAAAACCTAATCACTATCCCTCAGCACTGCGTAAAATGCAGAACATATTCCCGTTAAAACAACGGTATTAAAATCATAGGCGCGGGGAGTCGCGACGTCAGAGGCGAGGGCAAATTACGAGCACAGAACCACATTGTGTCGCCCTGCTAAATTTATATGGTCAAGCGCGTGGAGATATGTTGTTGACTACGTCAGGCCAGCAATGTCGCGCAGTTCGTTCAATGTAACTTGTCTCGGGGTTCGTTCGAAGTTACTTGTCGCTTATCTTCCATATCGTGTTCCAATACGTTTAACTTTTTTTTAATTAAACACCAATAATTTAAACATCAGAAACATTTATTTATTTTAGATTTAAGGCTTATTTTCTATTTTTTTGGTGGTTCTGCAGCTGTGCAGCTCTTATGTACCAGCCGCCACTGACCATTAGTATAAAAAATAAAAGTGATCCGGATTCGTGATTCAATAAACAAAAATCGGTTGCCTGGATTCTACTCCTTTTTTTCTTAAAAAAGGAATCGTAATTCGTTTGGTGACAGCAACGAGGATTGCATCTTTCTATCTAATCTATTCCAATAGTAATTAAAGGTCAGATAAAATAAATATCTGAAGTAAAGGAAAGGAGCGCAATATGCCAAATGACTAACAACACATTTCCAAAAATAAATAATTATAAAGAATTTTCCAATTTCCGATGAATTACTGACCTTTAGAGATGCAGTATCGAATATTAATGAGATAATAATTAAATGTTGGCATTAATCATCAGTCGGTATGTAAACTTCGCAGACTTGCCCCTAGTTAAACCTAACTGGAATCTTCGAAACTTCCGAAACATGGCTACGAGATCAATTTACAGAAAGTTCCCGCAACTAATCGGCTGGCTAAACTTTAACATAGTTTCTAATCAGCCTGTTTTAATTAATGATTAAATATCGGAAACTTGGTGCAAATTATTTTTTGTTTTAAAGAGAAAAAAATATATATACCCTGCATGTCTTATTTTTCTTAATTAAGAGCATTTTATGTCCTTTATTAAAAACATATCGCTTTTAAATTTTTGGCTGATATATTTCGTTATCAAATACCGCTTTAAGATATTTTACCATCTGCTTCCCCTTTAACCGAAAGTAGTATGTTATCTGTATATGTATATCTCCCAGGATTCAAATTCTATAAGACATTGCTAATATGAAATATGTATTATATCCAACACCTATGTTCGTTGGTTTTTAAGAAAAAGGCGTTATACGAATGAAGTTGTACGAAAAACCAAATAAATTTCAAGCAAAATTAATATGTTTAATTTAACTTCTCCTGCAGACTCTATCTGCTAAGGTCATAATAATACTACTTCCGGCTATACCGAAAGTGCTGCAAAAATTACACTGGGGAACAAATTTCAACTTTTCGTTTGTTTCCTGAACAAACCCAAGTTTTTTAGATTCAACTACACCCAAGTAACTAAAAAATATCTATTAAAGATTTTAGTTGGCTAGCAAAAAAAAATCAGCATTATTTTTTACAAAATTTTAATTCATAGGTATATACAGTGAACATACAAAATACAAATAACAATAATATTGTTGATTCAACAAAAGCAATTTAATAGCACATTTTTACCATTAAATTAAAAGTTTAGTCATTCAGTTTACGCTTCTTAGCCTGCCTTTTGTAAGCAGCCTCTGGGTTATCCCTCGTAATAGACCAGCAGTAGTCGGCTAACATCTCACAGTTCCATTTTCCCTGATACCTTCTTTCCATGTTTGAAATATCCTGGTGGAACCTCTCACCGTGTTCGTCACTTACAGCTCCACTTCTCGGAAAGTAATCCAGATGAGAATCCAAGAAATGAATTTTCAAGGACATATTGCACCCTAGGTTTTGGTAACAAGAAAGAAGTTGGGCAACCAGGTCTTTATAGTTTTCAGCTTTTATGTTTCCCAGAAAATTCGTTGCAACCATTATAAAGGCATTCCAAGCGTCTTTTTCCTTGCCTTCAAGTACGGAATTGAATTGCTCATCTGCGAAGAGTTTCCTAATCTGGGGACCCACAAATATTCCCTCCTTAATTTTAGCATCACTGATTGAAGGGAACTTTTCTTTTAAATAACTAAAAGCACGACCTTCCTTGTTCATGGCCTTTACAAAATTTTTCATTAGTCCCAATTTTATATGAAGTGGTGGTAGTAAATTTTTTTCTGCGGGAACTAATGGCGCGCTGGTTACATTTTTCTTTCCTGGCTCAAGAGACACTCTCGGAGGCCAAACTTTCCTTCTGTAGTGATCCGATCGTGCTCGACTGTCCCATTCGCAGAGGAAGCAACAGTATTTGGTATAGCCTAGCTGCATTCCAAGCAAAATCGCCACAACTTTCAAATCCCCACAAATTTGCCATTTATATTTTTCGTACTGTATAGTCTCCAGTAACAGTTTTAAATTACTATAAGTTTCTTTCATGTGGACTGCGTGACCAATTGGTACCGAAGGCAACTTGTTTCCATTATGGAGTAACCCAGCTTTAAGACTTACTTTTGAGGAATCAATGAAAAGTCTCCAGTCTTTTGATTCATAGTCCACATCTAAAGCTGTCATTAGTCCCTCAATGTCCCTACAGGCTACCAAATTGTTTTCCATATTAAAAAATGGTGTTAAGTTTTTCTGGCGGCTTCGGTACACTGAAACTTTTACTTTATCTTGAAGTAAATTCCATTGTTGTAATCGTGAGGCTAATAGCCTGCTTTTTTCTTGGGTAATTCCAAATCCCTTTTTAAGGTCACTTAATTCACTTTGGCTTATTTTGTGGGGTGTTTAGGGGTTCACAGAAAAAAATCTGAATCTTGCGAAGTGGATGGACCGGCGACATTTTCCGGCACACTACCGTTTGATTCCTTTTCATCATCAAAAAGTCAAGCGTATATTCCTGAGGTGGATTCACAGGCAACCGTCATTATGGGGCACCGGGCGTATGGCGGATTGTAAATTTGGATACTTTATCGCAGACTTTTTTTTCAAAATTTTCCGGAAGGTGTCAAACAAAAAGAGTCGGTAATGTGGTCTTTCGGTTCACGCCAAATCATAGGAATAGCGAAAGACATCTTACGCTTTTTTCCACTTAGCCAGCCTCGCATGTTTGACGCACATTTATTGCAGCAGATATGGGGAGCCCAATTTTATCCTGGTCTCCAATTTTGCAGCCAAAATACAAGTGATAAGCCTTCTTTATTAAAGGGCTAAGGTACGTTTTTGTTTCACAAAAGTCACTTCACCACATATATAACAAAAATGGTCCGGCTTATTTACACAAACTCGCGACATGTTACTTAAAAAACTTTTTAATTTCTCAAATACGAACACTTCTCGATCAACTGGTGGTTGAAACTCAACTAACTAACACTATAGGATTTATATTACATGTATTCATAACCCTTATAAAGTACACCTGATGTAATAAACAAGGTACTTCTAATTTTATGGTCCCATACTTTAAGGGTAGGTAGATAAAATTATATTTAGCAGGTATCTATAAAACCAGAGCCAACTGAGACTTTTGCCAGATAGATTTATTAATTAATATAATAAAGTAAATAAGATTTTGGTATTTTGGTCTCGGAAACATTTTTGCTGTTCCCCAGTGTTACCTTCAATAGAAGGTCATGTAGATTTAAATTGGGCATATCTTTCTAAACATATTTTATGAAGCTTTTTTATTCAATAATTTTTCAGTTATAAACCCTTTTGTTTTCACATATTAATGCATGTTATGTAGTTGTTTGAACATTTTTAATTGTAGTATAGAAAACGAAAGTGTGGAGCCGTCACTTTTTTTTTAATTAGTAAGTATTTTTGTGTACATTGACCTCTAAAAATATCATAGATGGGAAATTGTCCGCAAGGGCCTGAAAATGACACTCCGAAAATCCGTTTTTTCAACTATTTTGGCCGATATTTCCCGAAATATGACACTTAGGCAAATCGTGTTTAGACGAAAATGAAGAGCAGTACATTAAGTGCAAAAATAATTCCCATCACTTTTGTTAATTTGATAGTTTTTGAGATAACCTTCCATAAACGCGCCGCGTATTTTGTGCAACTGCCCCGCATCTCGAAAGGCGCTCTAACCTACGTTCACTTCCAAGCTGACGGACAAATTTTTAAATTACTTACTGAAATAGGCATATTTTTTTTTTCATAATTCAAAGTTTATATGAAAGAAGAAACCTGTAGTCATAATATCGTGTCACTATTTCCTTTTTTTGGTTTTTCTAGAATATTGAAAACTCGAGCCAAATTAAGTTGTTGCTCGATATTTTGACCTCCTTATCAATCTGTTAATATTTTTTTATAAAGAATAATTTCACGGATTCCTTTTGGATAATGGAGCTTTGGAAGATGAAGAAACAGTGACAAGATAATATAGCTTCAGGTTTATTTTTTATATGTACTTTGAATCATACAAAAATCTGCATTTTTTACGTGAGTAATTTAAAAATTTGTCCGTTCACTTGGAAGTGTAGGTAGCTTAGAGCTCCTTTAGAGATGCCGGTAACTCAAAAACTATCAAATTTTTGACAAAAGTGATGGAAATTATTTTTGGTGCTAATAAACTACTCTTCATTTTTGTCTAAACAACAGAAAGAAAAGATATAAGTCTATAGTTAGAAAGAAGAGTTTTTTATCCTTTTTTGAGGACAGATTGCACACGTGCAGCTTTCCAACTCTCCAGGAAAATGCCCGTGTCGTAAAAGATTCAAAAGAGGCGATTTATAATGGGTGCAAGCTCAGAAGCACATTTTTTTAAGACGATTGCTGGTATGCCATTCAGTCCAGACGATTTTTTAGTATTAGGGGAAAAAAGGATACGCTTGATCTGTTTGACTTCAAAAATGATATCGGACATTTTATAAGAAACAGGCTGCAGAGGAAAATTAATAGGAGGATCAAGCGTAGAATTGGCAGCAAATTGTTTGGCAAATAGTTCGGCTTCTCCTTTAGAGGCAGAAACAATTCCATCTTCAGAGATTAGGGGTGGAAAAGAATTTGTGTAGAAGTTGTGGTAAAGGACCAGAAGGCTTTACTGCCATTCGAGCAAGAGAGAACTTTATCTTTTATCCGATTGTCAAAACGGTCTTTTGCTTCTAGCCTGTCGATTTTCGGGACTAGGGTTTTGGAGAAACTTTTTGTGGGCTTGAATTGGTATTTTTATACAATTTATGAATTTAAAAAAATTGTATTAGCCTAAAATATAAATAACCAATCAAATTATAGTATTTTTTTACTTTTTTTTTGTCCCTTGTCAATTTCAATGATTTTTTGCATACAAAACCGCTTATCACATATCTGAAGTAAGTTGTTTTCGACGTCTTATTTTTGGGATAATCGATCATTAAACATAATAAAATATTTATTCTTATGTCCACTATTTTGCTATTTTTTTATCAAAAAGTTCGTGATAATTACACTAAACTATCATACAATATTTGCAATTTATCAAGAATAGTCGTGATTTTATTTATTTTATTAAGTTTTTAATAAAAAATTCTAAACTCTATAAAATATCGACCATTTAAATAGAATGATATAAAGTGGCGCTATCTATTCTTTAAATATTAAAGCAGATAATATAAAATGTAATATTCAACGAATTTTTGGATAGAAATAAAGTAAACAAACCTTGTTTGGCATTAATATGTTCAGGGGGGCAAGGAGGGATAGTTTTTGTAAACACACGGCACAACAACACACTAAATAACATCACTCCGGAAATAATAACTTTTTCAATGTTTATGGCATTGCCCCATAAATTATATAATTATTTTTGTTATTTATTTTACAAAATGATCGTCTTGGTGACAAAAAAATATGAAAGTCCGAACCTGAACCATACTATCCATTGCGCAAGATCCACAAGGCCTTTTTTCTATACCCGATTACATCTTTTGCCCTGCATGCGAGGATAAAATTGTTTTACAGTACTGGCTTTTCATTAACCTTAAATCTTCCTTGGAAAAGTCACATTCAGTCCACATTGAATATCCCTATGCTTAAATCATCAAACACAAATTAATTTAGAACTATAGAAACTATAGGAATATCATATTAAAATATTTAAAGATATTTAAGATGTTTAAGAAATATTTTTAAATATATTTGTTGCATTTAAGGATAGATTTTTTTTATTATATTATTATTAATACTTTCTTATCAATAGAGTGCATTCTACTTATTTCCTAAATATGCAAACATCTACGAAAAGTCGAAAGGTTGCCAACAAACTAAGAGTTAGTGCACAAGACAAATCACCGTGAAAACCCAACCAAACAAAAAAGTGTTAGTTACCAATGTTCCCATATGGTTCAATAAACCCCACTTCTGATCCCTGTTCGTGGTACTGATACTCGTTCTCTTCCTGGTCAAAATTATCGTTGTTATGAGTAACTGGCCTATTGTAAACGCTCACTGGATAGTGATGACCATTTAAATTTGGTTTGGGATGACCTAGCCCAGGGCTATAATCGGTTTCGTGATGGTGGTGGCCGATAAGAGGTGGCTTGCTATATTGGGTTGAATGTATTAGTGTTGGTGTAACTAGTAATACAGTTTATGAAAATTTTTTGGGTAATTAAAATTTAACAACAAACTACCAATACCAAATTCTAGAAAAAGGTGCATTTAACTTAAAACAATCAAAATCCGTTTAAAAGTTAGCCTTTCTCTGTTAATTATATTAAAAAATTGTCAAAAATAGGCTTTTTTTAGGATTAAAAAAATTAATTTAATTGAAATTTTATCACGATACTTTCGAAATGACTTTTGTGAGGAATCGAAAATAAAGAAAATGATTTTTTGCTAATTCTTTTTGGTGCATTTTTGCAGAGAAAAGTCGGAAAACCGCTAAAATTAACAACTTTTTATAGGGTTTATAAGTTGAGCCTTGATGATTATTTTTAACATGTTATGTAAACTAGCTTAACTCGCAGTTTAAATATTTTGCAGTGATATTTTGAACGATTCAGCGTGTTAAATGTAATTTTCCTAATTTAAATATAGTAATCGGTTTATTTAACTTCACAATTTTAAAAAAATACACATAGAACAGTGCCCGCCTTTATCCAGTTTAAACAACATATTATAAACAATTATTTGCTCAAAGATCAGCTTTTCAACATTAAAATGGTCAAACAAACTAATTTAAAAAGAATTGTCCATTTAAGCGATTTTTTTGCCTTTTTTCTGCGAAAAATTTACCATCAAAGACTAGCAGAAAAACATTTTGTTTATTTTGCGGTTTTTTGACAGCATGGGGATTAAATTAAACATAAATTAAAATTTTTTGCTCCAAAAGAAAAAAATGGCTATTTTTGGCAGTTTTTTTCATATGAAAAACAAAGACAAGCTATCTTTTGTACGATTGTTTTTATGTTCTATGCACCTATTGTTACAAGATGGTACTGGTGGTTTGCTGGTAAATTTTATTTACCAAATAGATTTTATTATGCTATGTAAACTGTTCTATTAGCAGTTTAATTTGTTTTGTCTTTTGATAAGAATAACACGATTTTATAAATTGACATATTATATTCTATTATCCGATTTAATCTCCCTAAACTTGTGTACGTGTACATATTTTTTCTACGAATTTTTATATCAAGCAAGTCCAAAGTATTACAATTATTTTTTAAGTTTTTTTTAATAAGAAGGTAATATACACAATACACAAAATTTCTTAAGAATCACTAACAACCGAGTGAGTAAGAACGCTTTGGAGTCGAAGTACTGAGTCCACACCATTCCGTAGCCTTTTGTTTTAACTCAGAATCATGGTGGTGGATCCAAGTCTCATCTTTAGTGATGAAACGATGCACAAAATCCTTTTAATTTCCAAAACTGTTTAAATGTTGCGAAAAAAGTGTTTTGTTCTACTGTTAACTAATGTGGCATCTACAGTCCACAGCTTTGAAAGACACAAAACATCAGCCAAATTATTGGTCCCTGGGATTTCTCATAAATCTCATTCGTTTTTCGACGATCTTCCAAAACTATATTTTGTATTTTGGTTACGATTTTTGGTGTTAATAAATTTTCGACCACGTTTAAAGTCAGTAACCCATCTTTTAACGTATTATTTAAAGTCAAAGAATTTTTATACACTTTTAATAATCGTTCATAAATTGGTCTTGTTTCTACACCTTCCAAAAATACGAACTTCATCGTTAGACCAAATTTAATTTTTCCTGTAGTACAAAAAGTGTAACCCGTCAGCTTTAAATAAAACTATAAACAAACGACGGCATTAACATATCTACATAAAACATGACACATGTTTAAAAAAAGTAATACCCTTTGTCTATTGTAAAATGATAACCTAATAGTGTCATCTCTTATCAAAAGACAAGACTTATTAAACAAAAAGTTGTTATTATGTTATTTAATCTATATATTACTGGCAAACAAAAAAGTGGTTAAATCCAAATTATACAGGGTCTTTTACAAAAACTCGCTAAGGCAGAATTTAAAGTCTGAATTCAGACAATAAAATCCGAATTTAAATTTAAAGTCTAAATTCAAAGATTAAAGTCTAAATCCGAAATTTAAAGTCTAAATTTAGAAATTAAAGTCTGAATTTAAAGTATAAAGTCTGATGTAATTTTTCCAATTTTGACTTTAAAGTCTAAATTCAGAAAATATCGTCCAAATTCAGATTTTTATGTTTGGATTTAAAGAATAAAGTCAGACTTTAAAGTCTGAACTTAGGCCCCAATTTAAAATTTTTAACTTTAAACTCCAAACTCCGAAATTAAAAAAAAAATAAAAATTTAAAGTTTGAATTTAGAGATTAGAGTCTAAATTTAGAGATATAAGTCTGATGTACTTTTTTCTAATTTAGACTTTAAAGTCTAAATTTAGAGAATAACGTCTAAATTTAAAGTTTTAAGCTTGAATTCATAGAATAACATCAGCCCGAATTTAGACTTTATTGTCTGAATTCAAAATTTATTCTCTGAATTCAGACTTTATAGTCTGAATTCAGAAAATAAAAGTATGTTTTAGAGTTTAAACTCTGATGTATTTTTTTCTCAATTCATACTGTAAAGTCGGAATTTCGAGAAAAGGTCTGAAATTAAACATTAAAGTTTGAATTTAAAGTCTAATCTCTGAATTTGGGGTTCAAAAAAATTACAACGTGGCGCTTCTACGCTTTTGTATTTTTCGGCTTTGTGACCACATTTTTTGAAGTTAATTAGTTGCGTCGTTAGGGTATGAATGTATTGAGTCAGGTTCAGGTTATGTTTAGAGTAAAAGGGGACAGTCGGTTGGTTACGTATTCTGTAGAACATAGTATTTTGGTCAGCCTCACAATTTTCGTTTCAGGTCTTAAATTGATTTAGTCAGGTCTTCAGTGTCGTTTTAAATAATTTTGTCGGTCAATCCTATTTTGTTTTTTTTTTAGTTTAAACATAAATTCTTTGTGTAATTTTTAAATAACTATGTAGCCGTTTTTTCACTCAAGTTTTTAACTATTTTAATAAATAAATAAAAGTGGTAATTTAGAAATCGCCATTGCTTCATTTTTTGTGTATCATACCTGCCTTGATGGGAGAATGGAGGCCTGTCTACGTTGTTTGACTCTGGATGATGGTCTTCCAAACTGTCATCCGGAGGGTACACGCTCACTAGATGATAAACGTCTGAATCTTTGGGGGTTAACAATGGGTTAGTGGAACAAAAAATGTAAAATTGTTAATTAGTGATGTGTTAAGGATTTTTCAAATAGATATATTTAGTGACAACCAAATTGTTAATTATATTTTATTTCTAATTTGGTTTAGTTTTGTTAGCTGATAGATGTTAGTATTAAAATAATTTATTTAACAAAACGAACCCAAATTGTATATCTCTTTAATTTAAAAAAATAAAATAATTTCGGAGGTACGTCTGTTTTTGAACCTCAATTTTATAAAAATACTTATACGTTATTTGAAGCTAATTATACGTTAATTTCTATATGGGTATGCTTAACCAAAATATTACCTTTTTTTATACAATTAAACAGGGTGATTCCTAATTTGAAGCTTTTCTTTTAACTGTGTATAAAATTCGTTAAAACAAGCAACTTTCTTAAATATTTTTTTAAAACCCAAAAATAAGAAAGCTACATATTTTTTTTAAGTGTGTCTAGTGCGGGCCTGGACATAAAAAGATAGTTCATTTCTTATTTACGCTTGTTATTTGTCTTGTTATTTACGCAGTATGAATCAGTCGTATTGCTTTTGCCGGACGAGGCGAGGATTAATTTTAATTTTAAATCATTGTTAAATCGCGAAAATGGCACAATCCAAAACGTGGATATATGTTCTTCATGTATGGAGATAATCGTAAAACCTTAAATCTGTTTTTTGGGGGATTTTCCGGGGGGTTTTTTTCAGGTGACCAATTTAAACGATTTCTCCAAGGATTTAGAATAAAATTAAATTCTTTTGCAAAACCAAAAGTTTTTTTATAAAAAAATCAGTGCCCGTTTGAAAATATATATTGGCTAAAAAGAATTTTAATGGGTGTTCTATCCAAAAATTGACGTGACCTGGGTTTCCCGTGTAATTGCGCCCTTTTTTTTTTTTAATATATTCATTTTTTTTAAAGTACGGGACAAAAAGATTCCTTTTTACAACTGTAGGTTCCCGTTTTTGCTGACGATAGGAATGTCAGATGATTAAAACTGGATGACTGTGGGCATGAAAAGCCTCGACATGTTTGTACTGGTGCTTTTGTCAACAGCTTATTCTGAATCCCCAAAAATGAAACAATTAGTTTTTGTAAAAAGAAATAAAATTGAAAATATATATACTATTAATGGAATTAATTTGAGTTCTGTCACTGTATTAAGGCTTGGAGTCCCCATGAATGTGTAACATTTGATGACCACTATTCTTTTATAACAGGAAGGTATTTCAAATTTGATTATTTGAGAACGGGAGCGATCCCCTCTGTAATTCTTTAGGTTATTATATTGTTCACTGGAGATCTCTTGAGGGATGCCTGCTGTCTGTGTCCTTTTATAACACGTAATTTCTATTGAAAGGTACAGAATAAATTTATAAACATTGCGCATTCAGATGGGTATTATGAATGAGCATGAAGCGACTGTTGAATTTATCGTTAGAAAATGAAGGAGGGAAATGATCTTTGCTTGATATAAATTCTAACGCGCCACGGTTTCCCTTGCGGGGCCATTCCGGACCCAAGTACTGGGTGATTGCAAGTCAGGTCGGTTTAAGTCAAAAAAAAAGTTTGGACAACATTGCGGGAAAATCACGTTCAACGTGTCCAAGCACTACAGCCCGAAGACTTCTTTGGCGGTGACAACCTACTTAAGACAGGACCGTATTCGACACACTAAATGAATGTTAGTTGCTTATTTTTTAGTAAAAAAAAGTTATTTGAAACAGTTGTTTATTTTAATAAGTTCTATATACAGTTAAAAAAAAGCGTGGATTTACCCTGTATATGTTAAGAGGAAAAATTACTGCCATTTACTAAATTATGTTTATGTCCTTTTAGATTTAAAAAAATGTCTTTTAATTTTTCAATATACGAAGCCGGACCATAGATAACCTAACTTTAGATATATAATGACTAATCGCATTTATGGCAAGTTTACGACCTCGCGCACTAAACAAACGATAGTGTCATTAAGCATGCGTATTTAAAAAGCAGGACCAGTTCTGGACTTAGAAATTTGTATGTCATTAATTAATTTATATTTATATATTATATTAAGATACTAAATTCTTTTATTTTGCGTTTCTATACATATATAAATTATGTTAGGTAGTAATATAAACCATGAGTTAACAAAATTAATATTGCAAAATATAAATAGAAAAAAATAGGGCTAATAAAAGTAGGTTAATTTCAAGACCCAGTTTTTGTACGCCTTAAAATGGTTTGGAAATGTTAGAATTTATTAAACCCGTGACTTCGACTTTACAAGTTTTATGTCAGTTAAAAAAAGACGGAGTTTGAACACTTATATATTTAAGGGTTTTTGCTTTGCTTGGGGATCAGTAAAGGGATGCAATAAACTTTTTTTTGCGAGATTGGAACAGCTTATAACAAAGGGTAAAAAATGTTTATACAAATAACGTTAACTCTTTTCCTGCTTACACTTATGTTTTCGATAGCGATAAAATGATATTCTAAACATCTTAAATGTATTTATACAAAACAGTATTTATTTACTAGGGGCCCAGCCTTGCGTTTGGTAGTGCGAAAGAGAAAAAGAATCATAGGATAAACCTGTCTCCGTGGCTCCAACCATAGTGCCGATAGATCGACGCGGAGAGACCGACAAATCAGCACGCAGAGCGGGGTATATATATTCTTTTCACCGACCAATGATCACGTTGGAGGAAGAAAAAGGTTATACCGCTAATTTTTCTTTCTTGCACAAATGATCGTTTTCCAAGCGGCAAGAGTGCCTCTAGTAGGTATATGCTCCAAGGGAATATGTTTTATGTTGTAATCATATTTACTGACTTTTTAGATTAATGCAATACATTTTTTGTTTAGATTTTTTTAATCCGAAATAAATAATTATAGTGATTTTTTTTCAATTATGATTGTGTTACATAGATGAAACAAAAAGTTAATTCTTAGATAAGCCACAAGAGTCATGTTCAGTCGTATTCGCCATTTTTTATTATTATTAACTACAACTCATCAGCTGTGAACCAGTACAAAAATTTGTGGCTTTCCATAGCTGTAACATTCAGAAGAACTAGAGGAATTTAAGGAGCTGACAATGGATAATATGTTTATTTTTGATTAAGAACAACATCTAAACAAACCAATTTGTTTCACTGGTTCAAAAAACCAGTAACCATGGTTTTTTTAACCAGTGTAATATATATTTTGTTTAAGTCATCAATTGACGAAGTACGGAACTGGCCGGCGACGAATTTGTAAATAAAATCGATCTGCTAGTCCGTTCTGCGCATGATTTAGGACCCCAAGAGATGCCAGAGCCAGGCGCACGGACACTTTTTCGCCCAAAAAATCTCACTTTTGAACCGCGCATCTGATACCCTTTACCGGTCCATATTGAGGTCAGTGAGCCGGACATAGACGTTACGTCTTGCACAACGTTTTGCCTGTGCAGTTTAACACGTTGCACTCAAAACGTTGCGTTGCAGTTATGAGAACTGCGCGGTAACGGTGCACGGACTTTTGAGATGTTTTTTTTACAAAACATTGATTGACCAGAGAAGCACTTCCTCCAAGGTCGATGCCACCAAAACTGTGCAAAAATAAAAAAGCTAAGCTCTTTATTTGCAACATTTTTATTCAGTTTTGGGACTGCACAGACAAAATATTGTGCAAAATGCAGCATCTGGACCAGGATTTAGGTTGATAATAATTATAATTTATTAAATTTTTTTGTCGTAACCTGATAATTTTTAGATTTATTTATATCTACTTGAATGTGGTGAATTTAAATATAAGCTTGATTTTTATATTTTATAAATTAGAAGTAATAATCAGCCCAGTCACTGTTTAACTGGACGGCACCTGACTGGACAACATCCACGCGACACGACATCGTCCGAGACGACGATTAATTTAATAACAATATTAACATAGTTTTGCTTCTGGGATATCAGCTCATGTTTTATAGCCTACTGTTGTTTAAAGCGATAATGCAGTGGTTCCCAAAAGGGGGGCCCCCCCCCGGGGGGCCCCAAAAGCAACTTAAAAGGGGGGGCGCGAGAGCTGGAAAGAGCAAAGAAGACCAAGACCAAGACCGGGTAGTCTTGGTCTTGGCTTGGTCTTGGTCTTGGTCTTGGTCTTGGCCTTGCAAGTCGGGTCTTGGTCTTGGTCTTGGTTTGGGTTTTTGCCCACCCGGTCTTGCTTTTTTTGGTAGTAATAAAAGACTAAAAAATATTGAATAAAATATTTTTTTTTTTAATACTTAAAAACAAATAAAGACTATATTTTCGATTCAAATTATAAAATATGCCAATTTTAACCTTACAAATACGTTTGAATTATTTTAAAAAGCATTTTTAAATGGGGATTTATTTATTTGGGGCTCCATTTTTAGTTGAATTGAGAAAAAACCGGTTTTTATACATTTAGGGCACATAGAAACATTTTAGTGATAAGAATTTTTAAAATTTTTTTTGAAGAGGATATAAAATTAAAAGAAATACAAAACTATGTACTTGTAGAAAAAAAAAATTTTTAATTTCAACCAGATGTGAAATTTTCAAAAAAAATGATTTTAATTTGTAAACTTTGGGCTTCTGAAAAAAAAAAAAAGTTATTAAAAAATTTTTTTCAGTTCATTGAACTTTTTATTTTTTAATTAGTAAACCCCTTTGCCTTACAAACTTTGTACAAATATTGAATAAACATCCTGCATTATACAGGGCAGCTTAATACTGTGACAAAGCTTGATATCTTCAAAAGGGGTTATTATGTGAAAAATGAATATAAAAAAAAAAAGAAAAAAAGGGGTCAAATGTAAAATTTTTTTGAAAATTCCAAAATTTTCCAAAAAAACCCCCCTTTTTTAGCTTTTAGCCCAAAATATAAAATTTATGACAAAAAATCCTTTTTAAAAAAAACCCAAAATATGCCGTAAAATTGAAAAAAATATCATATAGAAAAAATTCCCAAGTTTTTAAATGTTCGGTTTTGAAAAAAATTACGTCATTATTATTCTTTTCGCAATGTTTTGTCTTTTTCGTTAAAACCGGAAGTGATATTTAAAATCCATTTGTATAAAAATTATTCTTATTTGACAGAAAAACATATTTTTTATTAATTCTTTTTTTTACATTTTTATCTTAGTTTTAAGAAGCAATCTAATGGTGCCACCCCTTCAGTGTGGGGAAAAATATAATTTTTTTCTGGATTTTGAATTTTTTTTTCTACCCCGTAAAAGCAACACTAAATAGCAATTAAACATTAAATATGGTTATTTTTTCTTTATAACTTTTTTACCCCTAGCTTTTTTGTCGGAAGGTTTCAAAATACCTGCTTTTTAAGCAATTTAGTCACAATCCTATTTTTTCGAAACATGTTATTGAATTTTCTAATCGTTGTTAAAGAACTTTTAAAATAACAAAAAAGATCCATTTAATTATAATTTTATTAAAGAAACCGTTCCCCATTAAAATATTAGCCTTTTTTTGGAGTTCTTTCACATTTTTTTTCATTTCTGTATGAAATACCCTTTTTTTATTGAATGTGAAATTAAATATTAATATATTTTAAAAAAATTGCAGAACTGCAGAGTCTTGCACGGTCTTGGTCTTGCGTAGTCTTGCACTTCGGTCTTGGTCTTATTTAATCTTGGTCTTGGTTTAGGAAAGGGGGGGCTTTGGTCTTTTTTTAGCAAGACCAAGACCAAGACCGCAAGACCAAGACCGGTCTCGCTCATCACTAGCGGCTCAGAAGTATTAATACAAGTTTTTAGCTTTAAAATAACAAAAAATCAGTTAAAATAAAAAAAAAAAAATTTATATATAAAAGTCGTCGCAAGCTTAAAACCAAATTTTTTTCATTTCCGAAATTGGTTTATTAATGGAGAATATAAGGACACTGCTAAAAACAAAGGGGGTTACAACATATATTATGCCTCATCTAAAAAAGGTCTGCGATAAATTCCAACAATATTTTCCTAATTTACATGACAATGATGAACATAAATTTCCTAAAATCATTTTAATTTTGATATAAACATCATAAGAAATGAAGAAAAAGCACGACTGAAAAAAAAACTTTGAAAATTTGGTGATTACTATATTTTGAATAAAAAAATCTTCCAATCTACCTTTAACGCGAAAATGTTTGAAATTTTACATACCATTCTCGACAACCTACTTTTTAAAAATATTTTAAAAAAATTAGAACAAAAAAAAAGGGGCCGGTTTGATGTTGCTAGTGACCTACGTTTTGCACTTTCAAAGATAAACCAAAAAAATTTTCCCACCTCGTTAAGGGGAAAAGCAGCACCATACTTCGGATATATTAGATTAATGTTTAAATGTATGTTTGTAAAAAAATGCCTCTTTTTTTATTTAAAAAAAATGTGTTGTTTAGTCGGGGGAAGTAAAGACTATTTCATCAAAAGGGGGCGGTAGTGATAAGAGACCGGTCTTGGTCCGGTTTGGTCTTGGTCTTGCAGCAAGACCAAGACCGAGACCAAGACCAAGACCGCCTTCTCGCTTGCAAGACCAAGACCAAGACCGGAGTATGCAAGACCAAGACCAAGACCAAGATCGAGGGGTGCAAGACTACGCAAGACCAAGACCGACCTGCAAGACTCTTGCACTTTTGTCACTTTTTTTTTAAATTATAATATTCAATTTTGATATTCAATATACAGAGGTATTTCATACAGACATGACAAAAAATGTGTCGAGAACTGCCTAAAAAGGCGATTATTTTATGAGTAACATTTTTTTTTAATAAAATAATAATTAAATCGATCACTTCGTTTTTTAATAAAATTATCTAAAAACGATAACTAGTAGATTCAGTAACATGTTTCGAAAGTAATAAGATTGTGACTCAATGGTCCGACAAAGCTCGATATCTCCAAAACCGTTTACGACACAGAAAAACTAAGAGTACAAAAGTTAAAGAAGCTGAAAATAACTTACCTATTCCTAATGTTTTTTTTTTAATTAGGTATCTAGTGATGCCACTTACTGGATCAAAAATTTCCAAAATCCAGGAAAACATTATTTTTGTGCCACACTGTAAGAAGTGGCATCATTAGATTGCTCCTTTAAACTAAGATATAAATGTAAAAGTGATGGTTTAATAAAAAATATATTTGTCATTTTATATAGGAATACTTTTTATATAAATGGATTTTAAATTTCACTTCCGGTTTAGACGGAAAAGTCTAAACAATGCCAAAAGTATAATGATGACGTCATTTTTGTCAAAACCAAAAATGATATTAAAAAAACCATCTATGTCGACATTGTACCTATATGACAGTTCAAGAATTTCCAGCATAATATACAGGGAAGCGATTTTTTTAAATGAATTTTTTGCTATAATTTTTCTATTTTAGGTTAAAAGCTAAAAATAAGGAAGTTTTCTTGAGTGGTAGTGGATTTCTTGGAAAATTCTGAAATAGAAAATAATTTTACATTTTACGCCCTTTTTTCTATAGTTTTTGTATATTCAGTTTTTTACCATTATGAACGGTTTCGAATATATCGATCTTTGTCGCACTATCAAGCTACCTCGTATATGCAGAATGTTTATAAAGTATTTGTACAAACTTTGTACGGCAAATATTTGACCAATTTGAACATAAAAAGTTTATTTGAACTGAAAAGCTTCTAAATACCTTTTTTTTAATTAGAAACCAATGTTTACATATCAGAATCATTTTCATGGAAATTTCACATCTGGTTGAAATTAAAAGTTTTTTTCTGCCCTCAGAGTACTCAGTATTGTAATTTTATATGCTTCTTCAAAGAAAATTTAAATATTTCCTATCACTAAAATAAGCGCTATAAATAAATAAACCCCTACATTTAAAATATCCTTTTAATCAAATAATTTAAATGTACATGTAAGGTTAAAATTGGTATTTTTAAAATTTTAAAGCAAAAAATATAGTCTCCATCTTTAATTTATTTGTAAATATTAAAAAAATATTTATTTTATTTAAGATTCTTAGTTTAAATTATTACTACCAAAAAAGAAGCAAGACCCAAGACAAAAGACCCCTTGCAAGACCAAGACCAAGACCAAGACCTTCTTTGGCTTGCAAGACCAGAAAGACTGCAAGACCAAGACCAAGACCAAGACTAGCCCGTCTTGGTCGTTGGTCCCTTGAAATAGTTTAACCACTGCTTTTTTTCCCATTCCCGACTTTAAAATAATCCAAAAAATTTTTCCTCAAAGATTTCAGCAAAATTTTAAACACTTTTAACAAAAGGTTCCAAGTTATGAATTTTTTAAAAAGTTATCAATTTTGGCTATTTTCGATTTTTTTCTGCGAAAAATTCACCAATCTAGATTAGCAAAAAACATTTTGTTTGTTGTTTGATTCCTAACAAACGTCCTATAAACGTATGGCGATTTTTTTACATTTAAATTTATTTTTTATTATTCTAAAATAAAAAATGGCTATATTAGACAGTTTTTTTCATATAAAAAAACAGATAAAAGCTAATTTTTGTACGGATTTCAGTTTTGAAGGCTCTATGTCCCTTTTTCTAAAAGTTGGTTTAATTGCGTTAGGTTTTAATTACCAGAAAAAATCTCTACAAACTGTGCTAGTTCTGCAGGTGGTCGTTGTTTTAATCTTAAGTTCTGTGTACGTAACTATGTATATTTGTTTATCTCTCTTCTAGTGCAAGCCCGAAATTTACTTATTTAATATGCAACAGGATTAACGTGTCGCTCCGTATCATAAAGGACGTACTCGCAACCGGTAAATTAAATTACAAGTTGCATTAGTAATGTCCTGAGGGACACATTAGGCTTTTATCTCACAAAGTTTGTTAAGCTGGTGCATCTCTAATGGAAAATAAATAGCTGGTCTATTCAAGAAAACCGGGTTACTATGGAGTAGAGTTGTGCAGTATTTAAAAGAATGATATTAAATGTCGATAATAATCCTATAATATTTTATTATTGAAAGAAATTGTTTTGTTACTATATTAGTCAATTCAAGATAAATTAATATTTTTTAAAAACTGATGTTTTCAGATTGTTTTTGGAACTGCCCAACTGAAATTTGACGAATCTTTGCTCACATTAGTGGTCTGACATTAAAAGCGTTTGTTATGAAGTGTTTTATTTTAACAAATAATATGCCTTAAGTCCAAAGACGGCAATGGTGTAGACTTCTGTGGGCAGGGCCGGATTTAACCTCAGCGCCACCACTGGGCACTGAAGAAAAGGCCGCCCTAATACCGAAAATTTACATAAAATATTGGTTTTTATATAAAATTTTTAAAGTAAAACTTCTTTATTAAGGTATGGACAAAATTTTATAGCATTGTTTTAAAAAAATCGCTACACTTTTTCTTATTATCTTTATCAGCTCTTAACCTCAAAAAAACGCGTCGATCACCCCAAAACATGTCAAAATTGGTTGATTCGTTTGAGAGATATCGTTGTCGAAAAACTTTGAAAAAAATGTTTTTTTTATATTTGAACCACTTCACATCTTTGAAAAATTCTGAGCAAATGCAGCGGTCTTTCTTCTACATCCAGGAAGTTTCTCGTAAAAATAAAACAACGAACGCCCCCCAAGACTCATCCCGGATCATTATATCGATATTTTTGGGTTTTTTAATATTCGGAAAGTGGTCCACCTCTCAAAAATACTGCGCGAAATTCGAAAGGCTCTTTTTATCATCAGAAGAATTTTCTTAAAAACTAAAAGCATCGCCAGGCCACTTCATAGCTTTCAAAAATTAAAAAAAAAAAAAATCCGGAGGCTTTCTCATGTCATTAGCAAAATTTTTATAAAATGTATTTTTTGTTAATTTGAAATTAGCGTGAAGTTGCAGGGATGGCCTGTTGGTAAACCGTTTTACTAATTATTTTTTTGCTTAAATCGTACCAATTAATGTTGAATATAAAGTTAAATAAAATTTTAACCTTTGTTATTTTCAAACACAGTATCTGCATAATTTTTAACCTGATTTTTTTCAGAGCTATTACAATTTTTATTACTTTTTGACTAACTCTACTAACTAAAAAGTTATTTTATTTATCATAATATAAAGAGAATTTCAACACAAATGCACTTTTTAAAGAAACTTCGCCGCCCCAGAAAATGTGCTGCCCCGGTTCCCCTAATGAAAATCCGCTACTGTCTGTGGTATGCCTATCGACCGCTATTAAAAATTGAAATTTATTTTTGACCTTATAGTTACAACGCACTGTAGATTGTAAAAATTAGAATAGCATGCGTCAATAACTAAAATGCAACTATTAAGCTGGGTTTCCACAGAACGCAAATAACTCGCGCAACCGTCTCGCAAGAATAACTCGCAAAGTCCCTGTTTCAAGCAAACTATTTCTACAAAGCAAAATAATTCGCAACATAGAGCAAATTAAGTTGAGCCATCAGTTTGCGCAAGACGAAGCGAATGCAGTCCTCCTGGTTCATTTCGAAGCTTCAAATACGTGTGCGTTTACACAAAGCGAAACAAAAAATTTGATTCACACCCAAAAAACGACTAGTCATCCGCTCACCTCGAAACGTATTCGCGCAAAAAATGTCGGGATAGGCGCTAGTTATTCACAACGCGAGACTAGTTTCGCGGAATGGTTGCGCGAATAATTTTCGCGCAGTGGAAACCCCGCCTAATATTTCGTAACTTTATTGTTTTTAAATTATACAATTTAAATAATATTAATTGTTAATCGACATAAAATTAAAATTGCAGTTAATGATAAGTTTTAATTTATGTCTTAATTTGATGCGTATGCAGTATTACAGATTAATAAAAATTTTCTATTAAATTGCTTTCTTTCATGTAAACCGCTTTAAAAACAGAGAAAACTCTCTCGGTAACGACATGCGCAAATCCAATCAATTTTGAAACACCTGTGTATCATACCTCGTGTTGTTGGGTAGTGTGATAAAATTTACTTAAGGTTTGTTCCAACCCACGGTTTTTGTACCGCCGTGAGCCAGTTGTAAAACCGTTAGGATCGATCAAACGCTCAAATGTTGACTTTGCACGGGTTTATGTCAGTACAAAAATGACGAAGTTGGAACGCGCAAAGCGTTTTTGCTTTTTACCAGAATCGAAACGACCGTTCGAAAATGGTTTACGAACGATAACAGGTTTGGTGGGAATAGTAAAGGGATCGTGTAATACACCGTCACACATCGGTTGGAATGGGTTTATTTGATGATATTTTGCGGGGTTTGAAGAAATCTATAAAAATGAATGCTTTTAAGCATTTTCAATTTTTTTTTTCAAATATAAACGTAACTAATGAAAAATGACACATTTTTCAAAGGGGGGAATAGGTATAAGTTCCTTAAAACATTTTTTTGCATTTATTAACGCCTATATTTTTAATATGTGTAATACATCTCTAACTTTCTTAATTTTTTTACTTTTGTTATGATTTAGCAAGTAACAAATTAAACTTAAAGTACACACATTGGCAAAAGTCTTTCACCCCCTATATAACTTAATTTTAACGTATACCCTAATGCTGTGGCTATGGCTATTAATTATTTAAAAAGTATTTAAAAATTGCCAAAAGAAAAAATCTTTTATCGGTGAAATTTTAATGTCTTTTTTATGTTTGTATGTACTTCAGTGGAGATACATACTGTTTACCGATAAAACAAGAATTAGTCGAGTAAAAAAGCCCAAAAAACTCGCTTCCTTCTTGAAAAAAAAAATCGATTTAGAACCAGATGAAACCTGTGTCAAATCGTTAGTTGGGTTATTGTACATACGAAATGGGCAATTACGACTTTTTTTAGTGGTACCGAGTTTTGTAAAATCGAAAAAACTAGCAAAAATGCGGAAATTCAAAAAATGGTTTTTATTATTCACCCTTCAATAACTCCGAAACTATTCAACATATCCGAATGGTTTTTTTTGTCTTAAAGAGCATACATAAGCGATGATAAGTGAGACAATAAAATGTTCAGATATTGTTTTTTATATTTGTTTCAAAAGCTCAAACATGGAAATCGAATTTTCTGTATTAAAAATTTCACTGAGCGAAAAACTTTTTTATTTGAAAAAATTTTACACTATATGCTGCGAATGAAATGTAGTAAAATGTATAAAGTTTTTTAAAAAGACCGCAGTCTTTTATCTGCGTAAGTTTCCGAGATATGACTTTTGAATCGCAACGTATCAACCCGACGCCCGCCGGCCCCACGACATAATAGCCCTTTTACTGTGTGCCGTCTTCCGGACGCGCGCAAACAAAAAATGTAAATAAAAGACGTGTAAATGCATTCCGTGAACGAAAATCCAAAACGTTTTTAGTGTGATTTGTACTGTGTCAGGTTAAATTAACTTAATATTTTTGTTCGGCGTAATTTGTAATAATTTTTAAGTGCTTTTCGGTCCGTTCTAATTTGGTTAAAATCATAAGCATAACAATGGAGTGTATTTTATGTGGGCGATCAGATAAAAGTGATCCCTTAGTGAAAAAGCCAACTCAAAAGAGCTTGCGAATGATAATAAGTTTTGCTGAAAAAAGACGTGACAGATTTAGCCTCGATATAAAAACTGCATTTTTAAGCGGTACTCTAAAAGCGACTTATCATGTGTCTTGTCGAAAAAACTTCACTAGTGAACAAAATTTAACACAATGTGATCAACCGAATGAGCCGGAGCCATCCATCTACAAGCAGTGCCACTCGGAGTACTTATGGGTCTTTTGATATTCGCCGAATGTGTTTGATTTGTGGTCAATCGGGAACCAAGAAAAGGGAAAAATTATCTACGATACAAACAGGTTCGTACGTTAGGTTGGACCTACAAATAAAATATAAATACACTTCGTATCAAAATTAACGCACTAGTAAAATTTTGTACAATTTCAAAGTTAAGTCAATTTCAAAGTCTCTCGAACTACGGTATCGATTTCGACGTTTTTTTTTTAACTAAAGCCTAAGTTGTCAGGAATGACGGTGAAAAAATTTTCACATCGGTTTTGTTTCTCCCTGCATAACGGGTAAACTACAGGTATTTTTTGAAAACTAAAATTTAAGTCAACATTCCAAGACAAAATACTGTACTTGGTAAAAATTCCAACAAAATCGGAAAGTAGTAAAAAAAGATACAGGGTTTTGAATTTGACCAAAATTTTGCCTGTTCGGAATTTATTAAGGAGCGTATCTCGATTTTTGAAAATTTGTTTTTATTTCTCATTCAGGAACGGGAAAAAAGTACACAAAAAAATACTCAAGGCTGCTCAAGAAAGGGAAGATATATCAACTCAAAATTTGGTATGCTAGTCCCGTACCCTATAACAATTTTGAGAACCCAGATAAATATGGCTGGACAAATGAAGCCAATAAAAATTGGACCCCGACACTTTCGACGCAAGATCCTGTGCCATCTGAAGTCAGAAACATTTTAGTTTTGCGATGTTCTGATGCAACCTGCAACAGTAAAAATGCAAATGTGTATCCCAGGGCTTAAAGTGCTATAAGGATTGTAATTGCAGATCTTGTAGCAACAAGGAAATAATAGGCCCAGCAGAATCCTTGGATGAAGGTTTCTAAATTTTATGTATCTGAAAACAATATATTTTGTCTATTTGAAAATTTAAACTAAAAACGTTTATTTTGGTCATTTGAAATTACGTCTGAACTCCCTTATTACCATAATCACCGTCGCGTCGCGCCCACACGAGTGCCGCGCGTCGATGTGGTACCAAGGCGCGGTTTAAAAAATCATATTTCGAAAACTACTGCAGATAAAAGACTGCGGTCTTTTTAAAAAACTTTTTCATACATTTTATTACATTTTATTCGCAGCATATAGTGTAAAAATTTTTTTCAAATAAAAAAGTTTCTCGCTCAGTAATATTTTCAATACAGAAAATTCGATTTCCATGTTTGAGCTTTTGAAAAAAATATAAAAAACAATATCTGAACATTTTATTGCCTCGCTTATCATCGCTTATGTATGCTCTTCAAGACAAAAAAAACCATTCGGATATGTTGAATAGTTTCGGAGTTATTGAAGGGTGAATAATAAAAAGCATTTTTTTGAATTTTCGCATTTTTGCTAGTTTTTTCGATTTTACAAAACCCCGGTACCACTAAAAAAAGGCGTAATTGCCCATTTCGTATGTACAATAACTTAACTAACGATTTGACACAGGTTTCATCTGGTTCTAAGTTAAAAAAAAAAAACGAAATCTTTTTACCACTTTTTTGGTGATGATTGTCGGCAAACAGTGTGGAGATAGGCAGGACAACTACATCAACTAAATACTGTCATGCAAGTCGCTCCATATCAAGAAGACACTGAAATGTTTTGGGGAGGAATTATGTATAATGGCAGCACGGAGCTTTTTCACGTACAGGGTTTTCCCGTATAATTGCGCACCCTTTAAAATCTTTATTTTTATAGATAGAAAAAAATAGTTTATATGAAAGTTACAGGATTTTCATGAAGATTTTCATGGTGTAAGATGGAAAAACAAATGATGATCAATTTACCATGGTTCGTCTTGGAAACCAAAAAAATTGACTTCTTCAAATACTTTTATATTTTGCGTTATCCATGGCTAACTATGGCTTATAAGAACAGATTTAAATTCAAATAAACTTGCAACTGTTTATCCGAACATAGATAAGTTATATAATATATATTTGAAAAAAGGAAGTTAGCAGAATTTCAATTTTCAATCTATAAAAGTGTTCCATTTAAAATAACGAAGTTGATAGTGATTTGTTAATTTTCCGATTATCATTTGTTTTTCTATCTTGACCATGAAAAACCTTCATGAAAAACCCTGCAATTTTCAAACTATTGTTTTCTATTTATAAAAATAAAGATTTTAAAGGGGTGCCCTGTTGAAACTTTCCTCATGCAATAAACGACCATTTCCTTCTCTATAAATAGAGTTGCGTAATTTTGTATGTCTTTAACTTTTGTCCACATTTTAAATCACCTTGTAAAAAAATGATATTACTCTTTTTAAATGAAATGTAAGGGGGTGCAAAAGTTTTGCCGATGAGTGTTTTATTTTTCAAGCTTATTTAAAATAAGATTTTATATTTTAACAGATACATTATAAAAATAGCATGTAAAGGTTACATGAAGTAAATTACTAATTTTTCTGTGGGTGGATGTAATACCAAGTTTTTTTGTCGGTTCAATTGATTTAGAAAAAGGGCAAATAAAATACGAAAAAAAATATAGCTTTTCGTGTAGGTGTCGACGGTATTTTCTAAAATTAACTAGATGTGACCGAGAGGTAACACAAAGAATCTTGTAAAGGGCGTCTCGACAAGAATTTGAATATTAAATGCCACAAGAACAGAGAGTATTTAAAAGAAATTTTGCAAATACATAGACTAATATTAATGGAAGGATCAAGTATAGAATTGGTAGCAATCTGTTTGGCAAATAATTCGGCTTTTCCTTTAAAGGTAGAAACAAATTCATCTTCAGAGATTTGGGTGGAAAGAATTTTCGAACTTGACTAATATTTTTAGCAAATATATATATATATATATATATATATATATAATATATTTATTATATTTTATAATATATATATATATATATAATATATTATATAATTTATTTATTTAAAACGAGGTGACTTTAAAAACCTTGTGATTCAAAATAAATTTATATATAACACAAATTTAAAAAAAAAGTGCAAAATATATCTTTTAGCGGTGATCGTCAGCAACACTTTTTGCTTGTATAATGTGTTACGAGATGCTAAATTCTAATTTTTATCCGTTATGTAGGATTAACATTTCGCATCTTACTGACCAAGTTATATCCTATTAAAAGTAAATAACGCACTTTTCCAAAACTTTTTTTTTTTTTTTTGTTCTTTATAAAACTTACTAGCATTATGAAGGACACCTACGTCAGAATGGTGAGTAGGTGTTGCACTATGCGAATCCGAAGGCTCCCTGTCGACGCAACAAGCCCATATCATACCCCCCGAGCAGAGGTCCAGGGGTCGACCGCCTCCCAGAACGCAGGAGATGCTTAGTCCACATTCATATTTGACTCCTCGGTAGCGGCATGACTGAGGAATCACTGTAACAATAAAAACAATTATAAGTTGATGATGAAGAAGTATCTTAAGTTACCATTAAAAAAATAATAGCAATAGTTTACGGTATTGTATTGGGTATATTTGAAAATGTGTAATTTATGGCACACACCCTTTTTACAAGTATAGTAAAATAGCATAAAGGTATATTATTTATTTCTAAATGAAAAATAAACAAGTATTTATATCGTCCCTCTTAGGCCAAAGTCGCGAATATGGGTATTTTACAAATAGCACATTCGCGACTTTGTCATAACAGGGACGATATCATGTTCATGTAAATGCAGTGCTGCATTTTTGCCTTAAGCCTGTACCCTGGGGGGGCCCCCGGCGATTTCGGCGAGGAGGGTATGTACCCTGCCCACATATCAGCACGTTGTACTGCTATTTTTTTCTGGCCCCCTTTTTTTCAGTCTCTACGGGAAGGTCCTCTAGTAAAATAGTTAATGCCAAAAGGGCTCCCGAGTTTTGCATTTTCCCCTTTTAACAACAATACACTTTACTAAAGGTCCCGTTTAACTATCTTTGCCAATTTTTGGTTTTTTTAAAAGCTAACGTGACCTTTGTTTTTAATCTTTCAAAATATATTAGCCCCAGCCCACGGAAGAGCGTTTAAAGCGTTGCAGCGGTCATGTGTGTAAGTACGAAATTTTACGGTGTCGCCATCTGTCACTGATACTTCGAAATCATGCATTTAAATGGTTATATGAGATTCTTATGAAAGTAAAGCATCTAGATGTATATGTATAAGTCGTTGTCAATGTGTCAAAAAGCAATCTAACTGGTCAAGCACTTTAACACAGCAGGAATAAAAATAGTGCTATTTTTAACACTGCGTACATAACTGCAGAGTGTATTTGGAAAAACAAAAAATCAATATTTGAATAAATAAAGCTTGACTTACACATTTGGTTACGTATTTATTTTACAAATTAGCAAAAGTATTTTTTGAATAATTGACTTTCAGAGGTCAACGCGTTTAATATAGGATATTTTACACAGGAAAAGGACACCCTTAACGTATGAGAGTCTAAGCGTAAAGGTGGTATATAAAAAAGTCCAAGGCCTCTTCAGTTTTGTGTCACCGTTATCTAATTAATTGCCTCTGTAAAATTGATTGTTATTTTCTGACAACTAATATACAGACATTGGTGGATGTTGTTTTACCGAATATAACAACACGACACATTATTGTGTTTGGACAGTAATATAATATCCAGAAACCAGTAAATATTAAGTCACATGTGAAGACTCATTCGCTTTTTACTTTTTCGTTATTCGACCCTATAGAAAAATTTTTATTATCTTAAAAATCAATAGCCCAATCAAAAAATTCTTGGACGCCTCAATTCGATTTTATATAACAGGTGACAACGAACTTAAGTGTCATTCTGATGTTTTTTAATTTAGTGTTTTAAATATGGAACAAAGATATATTTAGGCCCCTCTTTCTTGAAAAACAATTAAATATCACTTCAGGTTTTTCCGGAAAAAAAACTTAGATCAGAATTTTGTATTGATCCCTTTTTTTAAAGTAAACAATAAAATCTTTTTAAAGGGAATCTTGGTTATTAATAATGTTTATTAAAGGGATTATACCCAAAGTCCAAAAATTTTTGTCAGTGACTCATTTAAAACCGGCCACCCAACGGCTTTAAAAAAA